>PIJE02005343.1:0-19418 GCA_002895965.2 Coryphaenoides rupestris | reverse complement strand
CTCAGACCTACATGTCTCTGAGGAGACTTTAGAGGAGACCTACATGTCTCTGAGGAGACTTTAGAGGAGGACCTACATGTCTCTGAGCTGAGGAGGACCTACATGTCTCTGAGGAGACGTTAGGAGCCTACATGTCTCTGAGGAGACTTTAGAGGAGGACCTACATGTCTCTGAGGAGACTTTAGAGGAGGACCTACATGTCTCTGAGGAGACTTTAGAGGAGGACCTACATGTCTCTGAGGAGACGTTAGAGGAGGACCTACATGTCTCTGAGGAGACTTTAGAGGAGGACCTACATGTCTCTGGGGAGACTTTAGAGGAGGACCTACATGTCTCTGAGGAGACTTTAGAGGAGGACCTACATGTCTCTGAGGAGACTTTAGAGGAGGACCTACATGTCTCTAGGGAGACTTTAGAGGAGGACCTACATGTCTCTGAGGAGACTTTAGAGGAGGACCTACATGTCTCTGAGGAGACTTTAGAGGAGGACCTACATGTCTCTGAGGAGACTTTAGAGGAGGACCTACATGTCTCTGAGGAGACTTTAGAGGAGGACCTACATGTCTCTAGGGAGACTTTAGAGGAGGACCTACATGTCTCTGAGGAGACGTTAGAGGAGGACCTACATGTCTCTGAGGAGACTTTAGAGGAGGACCTACATGTCTCTGAGGAGACTTTAGAGGAGGACCTACATGTCTCTGAGGAGACTTTAGAGGAGGACCTACATGTCTCTGGGAGACTTTAGAGGAGGACCTACATGTCTCTGAGGAGACTTTAGAGGAGGACCTACATGTCTCTGAGGAGACTTTAGAGGAGGACCTACATGTCTCTAGGGAGACTTTAGAGGAGGACCTACATGTCTCTGAGGAGACTTTAGAGGAGGACCTACATGTCTCTGAGGAGACTTTAGAGGAGGACCTACATGTCTCTGAGGAGACTTTAGAGGAGGACCTACATGTCTCTAGGGAGACTTTAGAGGAGGACCTACATGTCTCTGAGGAGACTTTAGAGGAGGACCTACATGTCTCTAGGGAGACTTTAGAGGAGGACCTACATGTCTCTGAAGAGACGTTAGAGGAGGACCTACATGTCTCTGAGGAGACTTTAGAGGAGGACCTACATGTCTCTGAGGAGACTTTAGAGGAGGACCTACATGTCTCTGAAGAGACGTTAGAGGAGGACCTACATGTCTCTCAGGAGACTTTAGAGGAGGACCTACATGTCTCTGAGGAGACTTTAGAGGAGGACCTACATGTCTCTGAGGAGACGTTAGAGGAGGACCTACATGTCTCTCAGGAGACTTTAGAGAAGGACCTACATGTCTCTGAGGAGACTTTAGAGGAGGACCTACATGTCTCTGGGGAGACGTTAGAGGAGGACCTACATGTCTCTGGGGAGACGTTAGAGGAGGACCTACATGTCTCTAGGGAGACTTTAGAGGAGGACCTACATGTCTCTCAGGAGACTTTAGAGGAGGACCTACATGTCTCTAGGGAGACTTTAGAGGAGGACCTACATGTCTCTAGGGAGACTTTAGAGGAGGACCTACATGTCTCTGAGGAGACTTTAGAGGAGGACCTACATGTCTCTGAGGAGACGTTAGAGGAGGACCTACATGTCTCTGAGGAGACTTTAGAGGAGGACCTACATGTCTCTGAGGAGACGTTAGAGGAGGACCTACATGTCTCTGAGGAGACGTTAGAGGAGGACCTACATGTCTCTGAGGAGACGTTAGAGGAGGACCTACATGTCTACATGTCTCTGAGGAGACAGCATCAGTGTTAACTCAACCCCTGGTACTGATTCTGTCTCCACCTACAGGGTATAGCTGGTACTGACGTGGCTAAGGAGGCATCTGACATCATCCTGACAGATGATAACTTCTCCAGCATCGTGAAGGCGGTGATGTGGGGGAGGAACGTCTATGACAGCATCTCTAAGTTCCTGCAGTTCCAGCTCACCGTCAACGTGGTGGCCGTCATCGTAGCTTTCACTGGAGCCTGCATCACACAGGTCTGCTGTCTGTCTGTCTGTCTGTCTGTCTGACAGACTCCTGTCTGTCTGTAACCCCTCCTCTCTCCACCCCATCCTCTATCTCCAGGACTCCCCCCTGAAGGCGGTGCAGATGTTATGGGTGAACCTCATCATGGACACCTTCGCATCCCTCGCCCTGGCCACCGAGCCGCCCACTGAAGCCCTCCTGCTGAGGAAGCCCTACGGCCGCAACAAGCCTCTTATCTCCAGGACCATGATGAAGAACATTCTGGGTCACGGCGTCTACCAGCTCAGCACCATCTTCACACTGCTGTTTGCAGGTACCCCTCCCTGGGATGCAGCCGTGTGCTGCTTCTTCAAGCTCAACTTCTTACGTTGTCAAATGCAAAACAAAAAGAGGAAATTCAATGAGTTCTACCTGCTACAAGTGTGTTATTATCCAAGTAAGTAATTAGAAGAGTAATATTTAAAGTATTTTAAAGAGTAGCATATAACAAGTATTCAAGTGGAAATAAAAGCAGGGAACACACCTGTAGCGGGTAACACACTTGTAGCAGGTAACACACTTGTAGCAGGTAACACACATGTAGCAGGTAACACACTTGTAGCAGGTAACACACTTGTAGCAGGTAACACACTTGTAGCAGGTAACACACTTGTAGCAGGTAACACACTTGTAGCGGGTAACACACATGTAGCAGGTAACACACCTGTAGCAGGTAACACACCTGTAGCAGGTAACACACCTGTAGCAGGTAACACACCTGTAGCGGGTAACACACTTGTAGCGGGTAACACACCTGTAGCGGGTAACACACATGTAGCGGGTAACACACTTGTAGCGGGTAACACACTTGTAGCAGGTAACACACCTGTAGCAGGTAAACTTAGGAACACACTGTATAGCAGGTAACACACTTGTAGCAGGGTAACACACCTGTAGCAGGTAACACACCTGTAGCAGGTAACACACTTGTAGCAGGGTAACACACTTGTAGCAGGTAACACACTTGTAGCAGGTAACACACTTGTAGCAGGTAACACACCTGTAGCAGGTAACACACCTGTAGCAGGTAACACACTTGTAGCAGGTAACACACTTGTAGCAGGTAACACACTTGTAGCAGGTAACACACTTGTAGCAGGTAAACAGGTAATTCTCCTCTGCTTGTCTTCAGGTGAGAATCTGTTTGACATCGACTGTGGACGGAACGCCCCACTCCACGCCCCTCCCTCAGAGCACTACACCATCGTCTTCAACACCTTCGTCCTCATGCAGCTCTTCAACGAGATCAACGCCAGAAAGATCCACGGCGAGAGGAACGTCTTCGACGGCGTGTTCAACAACCCCATCTTCTGCAGCATCGTCTTCAGCACCTTCATCATACAGGTAGCTAACCTAACCACTCAGATCCTTTGATCCTAATTGGCTCAAGTGACTGAGCTTGATTCATACTCCTGGTCCTTTGTGATCAGTAACCATGGTAACGTGTTGTGTTCCAGATTGATCAGTAACCATGGTAACGTGTTGTGTTCCAGATTGATCAGTAACCATGGTAACGTGTTGTGTTCCAGATTGTTATTGTGCAGTTTGGGGGCAAACCGTTCAGCTGTGTGAGTCTCAGCATCGAACAATGGCTGTGGTGTGTTTTCCTGGGCTTCGGCTCACTGCTCTGGGGACAGGTGAGTTAGTCGTTAGCCTAGTTCACATGTCAGGTGAGTTAGTCGTTAGCCTAGTTCACATGTCAGGTGAGTTAGTCATTAGCCTAGTTCACATGTCAGGTGAGTTAGTCGTTAGCCTAGTTCACATGTCAGGTGAGTTAGTCATTAGCCTAGTTCACATGTCAGGTGAGTTAGTCGTTAGCCTAGTTCACATGTCAGGTGAGTTAGTCATTAGCCTAGTTCACATGTCAGGTGAGTTAGTCATTAGCCTAGTTCACATGTCAGGTGAGTTAGTCGTTAGCCTAGTTCACATGTCAGGTGAGTTAGTCATTAGCCTAGTTCACATGTCAGGTGAGTTAGTCATTAGCCTAGTTCACATGTCAGGTGAGTTAGTCATTAGCCTAGTTCACATGTCAGGTGAGTTAGTCATTAGCCTAGTTCACATGTCAGGTGAGTTAGTCATTAGCCTAGTTCACATGTCAGGTGAGTTAGTCGTTAGCCTAGTTCACATGTCAGGTGAGTTAGTCATTAGCCTAGTTCACATGTCAGGTGAGTTAGTCATTAGCCTAGTTCACATGTCAGGTGAGTTAGTCATTAGCCTAGTTCACATGTCAGGTGAGTTAGTCGTTAGCCTAGTTCACATGTCAGGTGAGTTAGTCATTAGCCTAGTTCACATGTCAGGTGAGTTAGTCATTAGCCTAGTTCACATGTCAGGTGAGTTAGTCGTTAGCCTAGTTCACATGTCAGGTGAGTTAGTCGTTAGCCTAGTTCACATGTCAGGTGAGTTAGTCATTAGCCTAGTTCACATGTCAGGTGAGTTAGTCATTAGCCTAGTTCACATGTCAGGTGAGTTAGTCGTTAGCCTAGTTCACATGTCAGGTGAGTTAGTCATTAGCCTAGTTCACATGTCAGGTGAGTTAGTCATTAGCCTAGTTCACATGTCAGGTGAGTTAGTCGTTAGCCTAGTTCACATGTCAGGTGAGTTAGTCATTAGCCTAGTTCACATGTCAGGTGAGTTAGTCGTTAGCCTAGTTCACATGTCAGGTGAGTTAGTTGTTAGCCTAGTTAACATGAGTTAATTGTTAGCCTCGTTAACATGAGTTAGTTGTTAGCCTCGTTAACATGAGTTAGTTGTTAGCCTCGTTAACATGAGTTAGTTGTTAGTCTCGTTAACATGAGTTAGTTGTTAGCCTCGTTAACATGAGTTAGTTGTTTAGCCTCGTTAAACATGAGTTAGTTTGTTAGTCTCGTTAACATGAGTTAGTTGTTAGCCTGGTTAACATGAGTTAGTTGTTAGCCTCGTTAACATGAGTTAGTTGTTAGCCTCGTTAACATGAGTTAGTTGTTAGTCTCGTTAACATGAGTTAGTTGTTAGCCTAGTTAACATGAGTTAGTTGTTAGCCTAGTTAACATGAGTTAGTTGTTAGTCTCGTTAACATGAGTTAGTTGTTAGTCTCGTTAACATGAGTTAGTTGTTAGTCTCATTAACATGAGTTAGTTGTTAGTCTCATTAACATGAGTTAGTTGTTAGCCTAGTTAACATGAGTTAGTTGTTAGTCTCGTTAACATGAGTTAGTTGTTAGCCTAGTTAACATGAGTTAGTTGTTAGCCTAGTTAACATGAGTTCGTTGTTAGTCTCATTAACATGAGTTAGTTGTTAGCCTAGTTAACATGAGTTAGTTGTTAGTCTCGTTAACATGAGTTAGTTGTTAGCCTAGTTAACATGAGTTAGTTGTTAGTCTCGTTAACATGAGTTAGTTGTTAGCCTAGTTAACATGAGTTAGTTGTTAGCCTAGTTAACATGAGTTAGTTGTTAGCCTAGTTAACATGAGTTAGTTGTTAGCCTAGTTAACATGAGTTAGTTGTTAGTCTCGTTAACATGAGTTAGTTGTTAGCCTAGTTAACATGAGTTAGTTGTTAGCCTAGTTAACATGAGTTAGTTGTTAGTCTCGTTAACATGAGTTAGTTGTTAGTCTAGTTAACATGAGTTAGTTGTTAGTCTCGTTAACATGAGTTAGTTGTTAGTCTAGTTAACATGAGTTAGTTGTTAGTCTCGTTAACATGAGTTAGTTGTTAGCCTAGTTAACATGAGTTAGTTGTTAGTCTCGTTAACATGAGTTAGTTGTTAGCCTAGTTAACATGAGTTAGTTGTTAGCCTAGTTAACATGAGTTAGTTGTTAGCCTAGTTAACATGAGTTAGTTGTTAGTCTCGTTAACATGAGTTAGTTGTTAGCCTAGTTAACATGAGTTAGTTGTTAGTCTCGTTAACATGAGTTAGTTGTTAGCCTAGTTAACATGAGTTAGTTGTTAGCCTAGTTAACATGAGTTAGTTGTTAGTCTCGTTAACATGAGTTAGTTGTTAGCCTAGTTAACATGAGTTAGTTGTTAGTCTCATTAACATGAGTTAGTTGTTAGCCTAGTTAACATGAGTTAGTTGTTAGCCTAGTTAACATGAGTTAGTTGTTAGTCTCGTTAGCATGAGTTAGTTGTTAGCCTAGTTAACATGAGTTAGTTGTTAGCCTAGTTAACATGAGTTAGTTGTTAGCCTAGTTAACATGAGTTAGTTGTTAGTCTCGTTAACATGAGTTAGTTGTTAGCCTAGTTAACATGAGTTAGTTGTTAGTCTCGTTAACATGAGTTAGTTGTTAGCCTAGTTAACATGAGTTAGTTGTTAGCCTAGTTAACATGAGTTAGTTGTTAGTCTCGTTAACATGAGTTAGTTGTTAGCCTAGTTAACATGAGTTAGTTGTTAGCCTAGTTAACATGAGTTAGTTGTTAGTCTCGTTAACATGAGTTAGTTGTTAGCCTAGTTAACATGAGTTAGTTGTTAGTCTCGTTAACATGAGTTAGTTGTTAGCCTCGTTAACATGAGTTAGTTGTTAGTCTCGTTAACATGAGTTAGTTGTTAGTCTCGTTAACATGAGTTAGTTGTTAGCCTAGTTAACATGAGTTAGTTGTTAGTCTCGTTAACATGAGTTAGTTTGTTAGCCTAGTTAACATGAGTTAGTTGTTAGTCTCGTTAACATGAGTTAGTTGTTAGCCTCGTTAACATGAGTTAGTTGTTAGTCTCGTTAACATGAGTTAGTTGTTAGTCTCGTTAACATGAGTTAGTTGTTAGCCTAGTTAACATGAGTTAGTTGTTAGTCTCGTTAACATGAGTTAGTTGTTAGCCTAGTTAACATGAGTTAGTTGTTAGTCTCGTTAACATGAGTTAGTTGTTAGCCTAGTTAACATGAGTTAGTTGTTAGTCTCGTTAACATGAGTTAGTTGTTAGCCTAGTTAACATGAGTTAGTTGTTAGCCTAGTCAACATGAGTTAGTTGTTAGTCTCGTTAACATGAGTTAGTTGTTAGCCTAGTTAACATGAGTTAGTTGTTAGCCTAGTCAACATGAGTTAGTTGTTAGTCTCGTTAACATGAGTTAGTTGTTAGCCTCGTTAACATGAGTTAGTTGTTAGTCTCGTTAACATGAGTTAGTTGTTAGTCTCGTTAACATGAGTTAGTTGTTAGCCTAGTTAACATGAGTTAGTTGTTAGCCTAGTTAACATGAGTTAGTTGTTAGCCTAGTTAACATGAGTTAGTTGTTAGTCTCGTTAACATGAGTTAGTTGTTAGCCTAGTTAACATGAGTTAGTTGTTAGTCTCGTTAACATGAGTTAGTTGTTAGCCTAGTTAACATGAGTTAGTTGTTAGTCTCGTTAACATGAGTTAGTTGTTAGTCTCGTTAACATGAGTTAGTTGTTAGCCTCGTTAACATGAGTTAGTTGTTAGTCTCGTTAACATGAGTTAGTTGTTAGTCTCGTTAACATGAGTTAGTTGTTAGCCTAGTTAACATGAGTTAGTTGTTAGCCTAGTTAACATGAGTTAGTTGTTAGCCTAGTTAACATGAGTTAGTTGTTAGTCTCGTTAACATGAGTTAGTTGTTAGCCTAGTTAACATGAGTTAGTTGTTAGTCTCGTTAACATGAGTTAGTTGTTAGCCTAGTTAACATGAGTTAGTTGTTAGTCTCGTTAACATGAGTTAGTTGTTAGCCTAGTTAACATGAGTTAGTTGTTAGTCTCGTTAACATGAGTTAGTTGTTAGCCTAGTTAACATGAGTTAGTTGTTAGCCTAGTTAACATGAGTTAGTTGTTAGTCTCGTTAACATGAGTTAGTTGTTAGTCTCGTTAACATGAGTTAGTTGTTAGCCTAGTTAACATGAGTTAGTTGTTAGTCTCGTTAATGAGTTAGTGTAGCCCAGTTAACATGAGTTAGTTGTTAGCTAAGTTAACATGAGTTAGTTGTTAGCTAGTTAACATGAGTTAGTTGTTAGCCTCGTTTAACATGAGTTAGTTGTTAGTCTCGTTAACATGAGTTAGTTGTTAGCCTACGTTAACATGAGTTAGTTGTTAGTCTCGTTAACATGAGTTAGTTGTTAGCCAGTTAACATGAGTTAGTTGTTAGCCTAGTTAACATGAGTTAGTTGTTCAGCCTAGTTAACATGAGTTAGTTGTTTAGCCTAGTTAACATTGAGTTAGTTGTAGTCTGCGTTAACATGAGTTAGTTGTTAGCCTAGTTACATGAGTTAGTTGTTAGTCCGTAACATGAGTTAGGTTGTTTAGCCTAGTTAACATGAGTTAGTTGTTAGTCTCGTTAACATGAGTTAGTTGTTAGCCTAGTTAACATGAGTTGTTAGCTGTTAACAGATTAGTTGTTAGCCTAGTTAACATGATTGAGTTAGCCTAGTTAACATGAGTTTAGGTAGTTTGTTTGCCTGTTAACATGAGTTAGTTGTTGTCTCGTTAACATGAGTTAGTTGTTAGCCTAGTTAACATGAGTTAGTTGTTAGTCTCGTTAACATGAGTTAGTTGTTAGCCTAGTTAACATGAGTTAGTTGTTAGTCTCGTTAACATGAGTTAGTTGTTAGCCTAGTTAACATGAGTTTAGTTGTTAGTCTCGTTCGGTGTGTTTGCTATGACATGGGCAAGTTTGCCAACTGGGAAGTCAAATGTTTGTTAAATGTCGCTTGGCCTTCGTAATTCCTGCCGGACATTGCCAATGGTTTTTTTCTGATTGGTTACCATGCTGGTGTCCACCATCCCCACCAGTCGTCTGAAGTTCCTGAAGACGGCCGGCCATGGCACGCAGCAGGAGGAGATCCCAGAGGAGGAGCTCCAGGAGATGGATGACTTGGATGAGATCGACCATGCAGAAATGGAGCTCCGCAGGGGGCAAGTTCTCTGGTGCCGCGGCCTCAACCGCATCCAGACACAGGTGGGTCTCTGGTCCAGACCCGAGTCACCAGACATAAGTACAGTTGACTAGAGGTAGCATGTTATGTTATACCGGGTGATGAACCCAATCACTGGCAGACGAGCAGATTTAGATGGTCTAGGATATGGGTCTAGGTGTGGATGTCTCTAGAAAGTCTAGGAGGTATGTGAAGGCCTTTAGAATGTCTATGAGATGTGAATGTCTCTAGAATGTCTAGTAGGTGTGAAGGTCTTTAGAAGGTCTAGGAGTTATGAAGGTCAAGGAGGTGTGTGAATGTCTCTAGAAAGTCTAGGAGGACTGAAATCTATAGAAGTTCTAGGAGGTGCAAAGGTCTTTAGAAGGTCTAGAAGGTGTGAAGGTCTCTAGAAGGTCTTGGGGGTGTGAAGGTCTATCGAAGGTCTCGGAGGTGTGAAGGTCTCTAGAAGGTTTCAAGTTTCAAGTTTCAAGTGTTTATTGTCACTTCACAGTTTACACAAGTATAAGCAGTCAGTGAAATTCTTACGTGCAAAACGCCCGACAGCCGAACGCAGTTATCAGGTTTGAAGGTCTCTATAAGGTGTCGGAGGTGTGAAGGTCTCTAGAATGTCCAGGAGGCGAGAAGGTCTCAAATCTGGTGTCTGCTCCTCCTCAGATCCGGGTGCGTGAACGCCTTCCGTGACACTATGTCTCCCTACGAGGGGCTGGAGACGCCTGAGTCTCGGAGTTCCATCCACAACTTCATGACGCACCCTGAGTTCCGCATCGAGGACTCTGAGCCCCACATACCACTCATCGACGACAACGATGGCGAGGCTGACGACGCACCAACTAAGCGCAACTCCGTGGGCCCGCCCTCTTCTCTAGCAACACCCAATCAGAACAACAACAATGCTCTGGAGAGGATCCTCCCGCTGCACCTCGGAGCAACTCCCCCAGCCTCCTCCTCGGGCCTCCTCCCCTGCCCCGGGAGCCCCCTCCACAGTCTGGAAACCTCCCTCTGAGGATCCAGCACCGCCCACCTAGGGGCGGAGTCAGTGATGACAATACTGAGCCGGCCAATAGGAACATCCCCTCATTGTTTGGATGGCTCCCAATTGGAAGACACCAAGTGTGTGTTCTGGTGTGTTTTGTGTGATTGTCAACTTTGATTGGCTTAGGGCCTGGTGGGCAGAGACAAGAACCAGGAAATGGAAAACAACCAAAGGGATTTTCTTTTTTTTATCAATTGGGGAAAATGTCAAAAAAGGAATGTGGGAATTCTTTCACAGGAACCCTTAAACAGAAATGTTGTCTCTTTATTGTATTTGTTGTATTTATTCACTGCTAGGACAGGAGAAGAGAGAGACACTTCAAAATTAACTTGGAAAATTAACTAGATTTCTGGAGGACGTTGGGAATCTGATTTTAGCATTCATTCCAATTCAGTGAAGTGTCCAGCCTGCTCCTCGCTGAGAACCCACCTCCTCCTCCTCCTCTCAGACCTTCCTCCTCCTCCTCTCAGACCTTCCTCCTCCTCCTCTTCCTCCTCCTCGCAGACCTTCCTCCTCCTCCTCCTTTCAGACCTTCCTCCTCCTCCTCCTCTCAGACCTTCCTCCTCCTCCTCTCAGACCTTCCTCCTCCTCTCAGACCTTCCTCCTCCTCCTCTTCTTCTCAGACCTTCATGTTCCTCATTCTCCTTTTCCTCCCCCTCTCAGTCTGTCCCCATGGTTACTCCTCCATGGTGCCTGAGCTGTGAGTTGTGTTCATGTTGATTATGTTCATTACATTCAATTAAACATTAAATAACAAAAGAGAGAATCCATGTTTGTGTTTGTAAAAGTAGCGAGAGAAATATTTGGTTACATTTCAGGGATTTCTTGAAAGATGAAAGTTGTTTTTAAAGTTGAATTAAATCACAGATTTGAATGGATTTTGTAAACTTTTGAAGAACCGACGTGGACCACACGTTCTGAGGTTCAATTCTAGATTCTACATTTCTTTATCACCATAAGTAGCAAGTACCATGGAATACTTACTCCCCATTCACTCCTGCAGTATTCTTCTGAACATAAACTCTAAAACAACTCTAAACAATTAGTAAGATAGTACCAAATAAGTACGGTAAAAAGTATTCTTGTCAACAGTATTCTTCTAAACATACATTCTAAAACAACTGAACAGTTAGTAATAGAGTACCTAATAAGTACAGTTACAAGTAAAAACTGACAAGTAAAGTAGCAATACTTTCTTAACCGGCTGTTTCTTAACCGACTGTTTCTTAAGCAGGCTGAATCTTAACCGACTGCTGCTTAACCGGCTGTTTCTTAACCAACTGTTTCTTAAGCAGGCTGTTTCTTAACCGGCTGTTTCTTAACCGACTGTTTCTTAACCGACTGTTTCTTAAGCAGGCTGAATCTTAACCGACTGCTGCTTAACCGGCTGTTTCTTAACCGACTGTTTCTTAAGCAGGCTGTTTCTTAACCGGCTGTTTCTTAACGGACTGTTTCTTAAGCAGGCTGTTTCTTAACCGACTGCTGCTTAACCGGCTGTTTCTTAACCGACTGTTTCTTAACCGGCTGTTTCTTAACCGACTGTTTCTTAAGCAGGCTGAATCTTAACCGACTGCTGCTTAACCGGCTGTTTCTTAACCGACTGTTTCTTAAGCAGGCTGTTTCTTAACCAGCTGTTTCTTAACCGACTGTTTCTTAAGCAGGCTGTTTCTTAACCGACTGTTTCTTAAGCAGGCTGTTTCTTAACCGGCTGTTTCTTAACCGACTGTTTCTTAAGCAGGCTGTTTCTTAACCGGCTGTTTCTTAACCGACTGTTTCTTAAGCAGGCTGTTTCTTAACCGACTGCTGCTTAACCTGCTGTTTCTTAACCGACTGTTTCTTAACCGGCTGTTTCTTAACCGACTGTTTCTTAACCGGCTGTTTCTTAACTGACTGTTTCTTAAGCAGGCTGAATCTTAACCGACTGCTGCTTAACCGGCTGTTTCTTAACCGGCTGTTTCTTAAGCAGGCTGTTTCTTAACCGGCTGTTTCTTAACCGACTGTTTCTTAAGCAGGCTTTTTCTTAACCGGCTGTTTCTTAACCGACTGTTTCTTAAGCAGGCTGTTTCTTAACCGACTGTTTCTTAACCGACTGTTTCTTAAGCAGGCTGTTTCTTAACCGGCTGTTTCTTAACCGACTGTTTCTTAAGCAGGCTGTTTCTTAACCGACTGCTGCTGCTTAACCGGCTGTTTCTTAACCGACTGTTTCTTAAGCAGGCTGTTGAACCGGCTGCTGCTTCAGGCTGGATGACTACATCTCCCAGCACTTCCGGACCGCGGACTTCCGGGACGATGTTTGAACCAATCGGAGGTCCGGCGGCTCGTCACATGACGTCACATGACGCGGAAGTAGACAGTTTGAACCTCCAGGGCGCCACAAACCTGCAAGTATGGCCAAGTTTGTATTTATTATAATATATATAATTATATATAGATAAATATATATATACATCTATATATATATCTATACTCAATACAGTACAATATAGATAGGTTAGTTCTTCACCGCTTGTCTCAACTATTAACACCAAGTACTGCTAGTTATTATATATACGGTATATACTTATACTGTAATATATATATATATACTTATACTGTAATATATATATAGTGCACTTATACTGTAATATATATATATATATACTGTAATATATATATACTTATACTGTAATATATATATATATATATACTGTAATATATATATACTTATACTGTAATATATATATATATAGTGTACTTATACTGTAATATATATATATATATACTCGTACTGTAATATATATAGTGTACTTATACTGTAATATATATATATATATATACTTATACTGTAATATATATAGTGTACTTATACTGTAATATATATATATATATATACTTATACTGTAATATATATAGTGTACTTATACTGCAATATATATATATACTTGTACTGTAATATATATATATATAGTGTACTTATACTGTAATATATATAGTGTACTTATACTGTAATATATATATACTTATACTGTAATATATATATACTCGTACTGTAATATATATATATATATATATATATAGTGTACTTATACTGTAATATATATAGTGTACTTATACTGTAATATATATACTTATACTGTAATATATATAGTGTACTTATGCTGTAATATATATATATATACTCATACTGTAATATATATATACTCGTACTGTAATATATATATATATATATAGTGTACTTATACTGTAATATATATAGTGTACTTATACTGTAATATATATATATATAGTGTACCTAGACTGTAATATATATATATAGTGTATTTATACTGTAATATGAGTGATTAGTGTATTTATACTGTTTATTTCAGGTTCATCTCAACGTGTTATTCAGTGGATGCAGGATGGATCTTGTGTCTGGTAAATCACCTCATCATGTATTACTTGTGTATTTATATAGAATATGTTTTATATTTTATATATAACAATATTTTATATTTAAGATGACTATTACTCCTTGGCGGACGAAAAGTTTGACTTCGACACCGCTTCACTTTCACCTGCAAGGTATTGTTATCATTTACATATGACTTATATTCACATATAACTAACTATTACTACTTATATTCACATATAACTTACTATTTACACCGTAGTTATGATTTCCATATTATCATGATTCACATGTCTGCTTATAATTGCTTATTATTCACCTGTTACTTCTACACAAGCAGCTCCAGAGGAGATGAGGAGGATGAGGTGTTTGAAGCAGGGCCGGCTGAGCGCTCCAAGGCCCACCTCAGCAGCCGGGAGGAGCCTTGCTGGGGCCCCCTGCTGGGGGAGGAGCCTCGCTCTGGCCCCCTGCTGGGGGAGGAGCCTCCCTCTGGCCCCCTGCTGGGGGAGGAGCCTCGCTCGGGCCCCCTGCTGGGGGACGGCTTCGAGAGCATGCGTACGGAGGCCCACCTCCTAGCCAACTGGCTGGAGGACAGCCGGCCAGAGGAGATGGGAGGAGGAGGAGAGAGCAGTCTTCAGAGCTGCACGGAGGAGGAGCAGTTTGTACAGAATCCCCAGGACAAGCTGGGTGTGTTGAGCCTCCCCCCTCCCGGCTCCCCCCTCAGCCCCATCAAGCGGGAGACATTCTGTGTGCAGGACAGCCCCCTGCCTCCTGCCCTGCGGCCCTGCCCACCACCCCCCACCACCGCTGCACCCAGGACACACCTGGGCACCTCCAGCCCCGCCGCCCCCCGGACCAGAACCCAGACCCGGGTGTCCCTGAGGGGGAAGACCGGCCTGGGGCTGCTGCCCAACAAGCTCCCCCCCCCCAGCTCCCTGAGCTGCAGCCGGCGCTCTGGACCCGTGGAGCGGTCTGGCCGCCCACCGCCTCCAGGGAGGGTAGGGCTGCTTTCTCTGGGCCTCATCCAGCCTGTTAGCTGTTAGCTGTTAGCCTCTACATCTGTCATCCAGCCTGTTAGCTGTTAGCCTCTACATCTGTCATCCAGCCTGTTAGCTGTTAGCTGTTAGCCTCTACATCTGTCATCCAGCCTGTTAGCTGTTAGCTGTTAGCCTCTACATCTGTCATCCAGCCTGTTAGCTGTTAGCCTCTACATCTGTCATCCAGCCTGTTAGCTGTTAGCTGTTAGCCTCTACATCTGTCATCCAGCCTGTTAGCTGTTAGCCTCTACATCTGTCATCCAGCCTGTTAGCTGTTAGCTGTTAGCCTCTACATCTGTCATCCAGCCTGTTAGCTGTTAGCCTCTACATCTGTCATCCAGCCTGTTAGCTGTTAGCTGTTAGCCTCTACATCTGTCATCCAGCCTGTTAGCTGTTAGCCTCTACATCTGTCATCCAGCCTGTTAGCTGTTAGCTGTTAGCCTCTACATCTGTCATCCAGCCTGTTAGCTGTTAGCCTCTACATCTGTCATCCAGCCTGTTAGCTGTTAGCTGTTAGCCTCTACATCTGTCATCTAGCTAGCGCTCTCTGTTCCCAGGGTGCACCGGGGCGGCCGTCCACCAGGGGGTCGTGTGAGGACCTCCTCTCTGACACGGCTAGCGTAGCGTCTGATGCCAGCGACTGCTCCCTCAACAGCAGCATCCGTGTCCTGCCCCCTGGCAAAGCCCCGCCCACCCATACCAGGAAGTGGGTGGAGACCAGGAGACACACCTCTTCTTCCTCCCTGTCCAGCTTTAACTCCAGCCTCTCCACCTCCCCCACTGCTCAAGGTAAAGACAACTGTACTGGTTCTACTGGGAGCTGCCCAGTACAACCACAGTCTGCTACTGGTTCCACTGGGAGCTGTCCAGTACAACTACACCCTGCTACTGGTTCTACTGGGAGCTGTCCAGTACTAGCACAGTCTGCTGCTGCAACCATATAGTCTTGCTATTAGCAAGCACAGTAACCATAGCAACTATAACCCCGCCTTTCCTCTCCTAATGCTAGCACTAATTAGCATGTTTGTACAGCTTGGCTTTTTTAATAGTGCTTATCATTGTTTTGCATATTGTATGCTTGTGTGACTGTGTGTGTTTGGCTTAATTGGCCTCACCTGGCCCAGTTAAGGGGGGGTGGCTGCACACCTGTGGTGCATTGGCTAATCAGTGCACCACAGGTTCAGTCAGCCACCAGCACAGCACTTTATGTACCACAGCAATATATTGCTGTCTCCTTCATCAAATGTATCAAAGCGTCAAATGTCCTGTAAATGTAAGATGTTTGCTGTTTCCAGGGAAACTCAACAGCTCTGTGAGCACCTCCAGGACCCGGAGGTCCACGCTGTCAGGTAGAGCTGCTGACCCAGCGGCCGCCACTGCAGGGCCCGTCTCCGCCCAGCTGAGGAGGCCCCCCTTGGTGGGAAGGTCCACCCCGGTGAAGCGTGCGGAACCCAGCACCCCGCTCGCCCTCACCCCCGCCAAGAGGCTGATGGATAGGCCCTCCTCCTCCAAGCCCAGCCTAACCTCCTCCTCCAAGCCCAGCCTAACCTCCTCCTCCAAGCCCAGCTTAAAAACCCAGTCCAAGCCCTGCTCCAAGCCCAGTCTTACCTCCTGCTCCAAGCCCAGTCTTACCTCCTGCTCCAAGCGGCCCGGATCCAGGACCAAACCTAGGCCCCTTGTGGTTGCTGTGGCCGCCACACCCACACACTTGAGACGCCTTGCTGGGCCAGAAGGTGAGTGAGTGAACCACCATGCAAATAATTACATAACATGCACAATTTGAAGTAAACATGTGTAGAATTATATATTTTAATCTATTACCTTCTAATTAAAAAAATACAGTCTGAAATTGGATATTGGTCCAGGTGTGTTGATTGGTCCAGGTGTGTTGAGTATCTGTGTTGTTTCCAGGTGTGTTGAGTATCTGTTGTTTCCAGGTGTGTTGAGTATCTGTGTTGTTTCCAGGTGTGTTGAGTATCTATGTTGTTTCCAGGTGTGTTGAGTATCTGTGTTGTTTCCAGGTGTGTTGAGTATCTGTGTTGTTTCCAGGTGTGTTGAGTATCTGTGTTGTTTCCAGGTGTGTTGAGTATCTATGTTGTTTCCAGGTGTGTTGAGTATCTGTGTTGTTTCCAGGTGTGTTGAGTATCTGTTGTTTCCAGGTGTGTTGAGTATCTGTGTTGTTTCCAGGTGTGTTGAGTATCTGTGTTGTTTCCTGGTGTGTTGAGTATCTGTGTTGTTTCCAGGTGTGTTGAGTATCTGTGTTTCCAGGTGTGTTGAGTATCTGTGTTGTTTCCAGGTGTGTTGAGTATCTGTGTTGTTTCCAGGTGTGTTGAGTATCTGTTGTTTCCAGGTGTGTTGAGTATCTGTGTTGTTTCCAGGTGTGTTGAGTATCTGTGGTGTTTCCAGGTGTGTTGAGTATCTATGTTGTTTCCAGGTGTGTTGAGTATCTGTGTTGTTTCCCGGTGTGTTGAGTATCTGTGTTGTTTCCAGGTGTGTTGAGTATCTGTGTTGTTTCCAGGTGTGTTGAGTATCTGTTGTTTCCTGGTGTGTTGAGTATCTGTGTTGTTTCCAGGTGTGTTGAGTATCTGTGTTGTTTCCAGGTGTGTTGAGTATCTGTGTTGTTTCCCGGTGTGTTGAGTATCTGTGTTGTTTCCAGGTGTGTTGAGTATCTGTGTTGTTTCCAGGTGTGTTGAGTATCTGTGTTGTTTCCAGGTGTGTTGAGTATCTGTGTTGTTTCCAGGTGTGTTGAGTATCTGTGTTGTTTCCAGGTGTGTTGAGTATCTGTTGTTTCCAGGTGTGTTGAGTATCTGTTGTTTCCAGGTGTGTTGAGTATCTGTGTTGTTTCCAGGTGTGTTGAGTATCTGTGTTGTTTCCAGGTGTGTTGAGTATCTGTGTTGTTTCCAGGTGTGTTGAGTATCTGTGTTGTTTCCAGGTGTGTTGAGTATCTGTGTTGTTTCCAGGTGTGTTGAGTATCTGTGTTGTTTCCAGGTGTGCCATCCCCAGATGCAACTCGCATCATTAAGCCGAAAAGACTCCAGGTCTCCACCTGCAGTGTTGACAGGTGAGAGTTGGACAAACGTATTGTGTGTGTGTGTCTGCAGGTGTATTGTGTGGTGTGTGTCTGCAGGTGTATTGTGTGTGTGTGTCTGCAGGTGTATTGTAATGTGTGTGTGTCTGCAGGTGTATTGTAATGTGTGTGTGTCTGCAGGTGTATTGTAATGTGTGTGTGTCTGCAGGTGTATTGTAATGTGTGTGTGTCTGCAGGTGTATTGTAATGTGTGTGTGTCTGCAGGTGTATTGTGTGTGTGTGTGGTGTGTCTGCAGGTGTATTGTAATGTGTGTGTCTGCAGGTGTATTGTGTTGTGTGTGTCTGCAGGCTGTATTGTAATGTGTGTGTCTGCAGGTGTATTGTAATGTGTGTGTCTGCAGGTGTATTGTAATGTGTGTGTCTGCAGGTGTATGTTTTGTGTGTGTGTGTCTAGGCGGAATTTCGCGTGTATAATGTGGTGTCTCAGGTGTATGAATGTGTGTCTGCAGGTGTATTGTGTGGTGTGTGTGTGTGTACTTGCAGGCGTATTGTAATGTGTGTGTCTGCAGTGTATTGTAATTGGTGCGCAGTTGATGTGTGTGGTGTCTGCAGGTGTATAATGTGTTGTTGCGGTTGTGTGAGTGTGTCTGCAGGCGTATTGTAATGTTGTGTGTCTGCAGCGTTGTGTGTGTGTGTCTGCAGGAGTATTGTAATGTGTGTGATTCTGCGCGTATTGTGTGTGTGTGTGTGTCTGCAGGCGGTATTGTAATGTGTGTGTACTGCAGGTGTATGTATAATTGTGTTATGTCTGCAGGTCGTATTGTGGTGTGTGTGTGTCTGCAGGTGTATTATAAATGTGTGTGTCTGCAAGGCTGTATATGTAATGTGTGTGTCTGCAAGGGTTGTAATTGTGTGTGTTGTGTCTGGCAGGTGTATTATAATGTGGTGTGTCTCTCCGCGTATTAATTTGGCAGCGTATTGTAAAATGTGTGTCGTCTTGCAGTTGGTGTCTGATGCTAGTAATGTGTGTCTGCAGGTGTATTATAATGTGTGGTGTCTGCAGGTTAATTGATGTGTGTGTCCTGCAGGCGTATGTAATGTGTGTGTCTGCAGTGTGTGTGTGCTCTCAGGCTTTGTTTGGTGCGGGTTAGTGTGCTGGCAGGTGTAGTGCTTGTGTCTAGATTGTAATGTGTGTTAGTCTGCAGTGTGTGTCTGCAGGTGTAATTGTAGTGTGTAGTTGTGGTGTTGTGTGTGTCTGGCAGGTTGTATTGTGTGTGTTGTGTGTGTGTGTGTGTCTGCAGGTGTATTGTGTGTGTGTGGTGGTGTGTCTGCAGGTGTATTGTGTGTGTGCGTGTGTCTGCAGGTGTATTGTGTGTGTGCGTGTGTCTGCAGGTGTATTGTGTGTGTGTGTGTCTGCAGGTGTATTGTGTGTGTGTGTGTGTCTGCAGGTGTATTGTGTGTGTGTGTCTGCAGGTGTATTGTATTGTGTGTGTGTGTCTGCAGGTGTATTGTGTGTCTGCAGGTGTATAGTGTGTGTGTCTGCAGGTGTATTGTGTGTGTGTGTCTGCAGGTGTATTGTAATGTGTGTGTCTGCAGGTGTATTGTGTGTGTGTGTCTGCAGGTGTATTGAATTGTGTGTGTGTCTGCAGGTGTATTGTAATGTGTGTGTGTCTGCAGGGTGTATTGTGTGTGTATGTTCTGCAGGTGTATTGTAAGTGTGGTTGTGTCTGCAGGTGTATTGAATGTGTGTGTGTCTTGCAGGGTATTGTTTGTCGTGTGTGTCGTGTCGCAGGTGTATTGTAGTTGTGCGTTATGTGTCTGCAGCCGTGTATTGTGTGTGGTGTCTGCAGGTGTTGTGTGGGTGGGTGTGTGTGTGTGTGTGTTCTGCAGGTGTATTGTGTGGATGTGTGTGTTCTGCAGGTGTATTGCTGGTGCGGGGTGTGTCTGCAGGTGTATTGTGTGTGTGTGTGTTGCTGCAGGTGTATTGTGTGTTGTGTGTTGCAGAGTTATCTGTGTTGTGATGATGTGTGTCGTGGTGTCTGCAGGTGTATTGTTGTGTGTGTGTC
>PIJE02005342.1:15000-19419 GCA_002895965.2 Coryphaenoides rupestris | reverse complement strand
CGCATGATATCTCATGAGAAGTCACGCACAATTTATCATGGATAATCAAGAACTACAATCTGTATGGAGTTGCAATACACAGTAGTATGCTGCGCCATGTGTTTTGTAGTTCTCATGTGTTTTGTAGTTCTCATGTGTTTTGTAGTTCTCATGTGTTTTGTAGTTCTCATGTGTTTTGTAGTTCTCATGTGTTTTGTAGTTCTCATGTGTTTTGTAGTTCTCATGTGTTTTGTAGTTCTTATTCTCGGTTTAAGGGAAGCACACCTGATCAGATCTTATCTTTCTTATTGACCTGCTCAGTGGCATGTTGGTCCCATGTCTGGAACACATTGTGTTGCTGCTGCCCTGTTGGCCTTCACACCGTTCACACTGAGTCTTGAGGTCAACACCTCTCCAATGATGTCTTCACTGTTGTCCTACGACGACCTTTAATCTTCATCTTGCTCCAAGTTCAGGTGTACGTTCTCAGACCCTTTGAGCTGAGGCTATGAAGATATTGATGTTTGTCTTATACACGTATTTCATACTTTTCAATTTGGACCCAATTTCCTCCATGAAGTACATAATGTTTCACATCAATATTTTCCCATGAAGTTCATATGGTCGTTACCAGTAGTGTCTCCTTCCCCAGGCTGACCAGGCTAGACTATCAAGATATAGTATATTAGTATATTATATAGTAGTATATTAGTATATTATAGTATATTGTGGTGTCAATACATTTATGTGCACAGTTTAAGTTTTGCACATATCTCCGAAGATGACCACAATGTGACCTTTTATTTAAGGTCAGTCAGCAGCACGGACCCACGCACCATAAACATACTCAAGAGCGCCACCTTTGGGACAAACCAAAATCTGGCGAATTAGATCGAATTACTGGTAGTAGGAAATGAGTGTTCATTTAAAACAAAGAGACGAAGACGAGAGGGATTTCCCCAGACTTGGATCTTGTAGGATTCCACTTTATTTGTTGAGCTCAACAAACGCAGCGAGCCGCCTCGGGTCTGATCTGCTCCGAGCCCACGCTGCTCCGAGGCCGTTCCATCACAGAGTGTTCCACCAGTAAAATAATAATAATAATAATAACTGATTCAAACTAAAAATGGATGAAACAAAATAATGTGCCTCAACGACATGAAAAGAAAACGTGAACACCGTCGCGCGCTAGCGTGGCGAGGCTTTCAGCGTCGGCGGCGTCCAGCGCCACCAACGCTGAGTCTTTGTATTCTTACATTTTCCAGGGAGATTGACAGGAATGTCGTCCCCTTAGCTCGGGCTTGTCTCTGCAGTGAGGAGGCGCCCGGTCGCTCGCGTTGCCGGACATTCGTGGCGTCATCACGATGATGAATTGTGCTTCACTTCTCATAGGAATCTGTGCCAACGGTGAATGAGAACAGCCTGAACCAACACAGTGTTGTCCCTCCGGAAAGATATTTAAGATTCAGCTTCTGTCCCTCAGGACATTAGAGAGTACAGGTGGAGGACGTCTTGTGGGGGACGGCAGGTGTACTGAATACTCTAGACTCTGTACAACATGCATTAGTGAATACATTACGACACGCCGTCCTGAAACACGCTGAATGAATCACTACAAGTCGTCCCAACATCTCGGCTGTCGGGCAGAATCTGATGCAGAGATTCAGATGCCGCTGGTCTCACTTAGCCGCCCGCCTCGTGTACGTCTCCACCTTCTCAACAAGATGTGTCCTGCAGGAACAGGACAGCCTGACAACGCTCCGGCTCTGCGGAGTCAGGCTGGCAAATGAGCTTCTAACAATCTGTGGAGCAACTCATGTGAACAGAGACACAGCCTGGACTCCAGAACCATGGACACACATACAGAGAACACATCGTAGACTCCTGGACCTCCTCAGCCTTCCTTTCTACTGTCTTACTGATACTGTGATCGTTCATCATTCATGTTGTGGTGGCGCTGGAGGCTGCAAGATGCTGAGCTCTACTTCCCAGCAACTATTAGCGTATAATATAAGACCCCACGCCCACCTCCATACCTCACCTGCAGGAGACGGAGCAGACGGGGTCTCCAGGAGTTTGTGGCTGCATGAGATGGATCTAGATCTATAGATCTATAGATCTATAGATCTATAGATCTACAGCAGGTGGACAGACGGGTGTCTCTGCTTCTCTGTTATAATAAACTTATTATTTATCAATGTTGATCATGTACAGAGTTGGGCGCTACAGAGACATCTCATTAAGGAGCAGGTAGGGGTTAGACGGTACAGAGACAGGTCATTAAGGAGCAGGTAGGGGTTAGACGGTACAGAGACAGGTCATTAAGGAGCAGGTAGGGGTTAGACGGTACAGAGACAGGTCATTAAGGAGCAGGTAGGGGTTAGACAGTACAGAGACAGGTCATTAAGGAGCAGGTAGGGGTTAGACAGTACAGAGACATCTCATTAAGGAGCAGGTAGGGGTTAGACGGTACAGAGACAGGTCATTAAGGAGCAGGTAGGGGTTAGACGGTACAGAGACAGGTCATTAAGGAGCAGGTAGGGGTTAGACAGTACAGAGACAGGTCATTAAGGAGCAGGTAGGGGTTAGACAGTACAGAGACATCTCATTAAGGAGCAGGTAGGGGTTAGACGGTACAGAGACAGGTCATTAAGGAGCAGGTAGGGGTTAGACAGTACAGAGACAGGTCATTAAGGAGCAGGTAGGGGTTAGACAGTACAGAGACATCTCATTAAGGAGCAGGTAGGGGTTAGACGGTACAGAGACAGGTCATTAAGGAGCAGGTAGGGGTTAGACGGTACAGAGACAGGTCATTAAGGAGCAGGTAGGGGTTAGACAGTACAGAGACAGGTCATTAAGGAGCAGGTAGGGGTTTAGACGGTACAGAGACGGGTCATTAAGGAGCAGGTAGGGGTTAGACGGTACAGAGACAGGTCATTAAGGAGCAGGTAGGGGTTAGACGGTACAGAGACGGGTCATTAAGGAGCAGGTAGGGGTTAGACAGTACAGAGACAGGTCATTAAGGAGCAGGGTAGGGGTTAGACGGTACAGAGACGGGTCATTAAGGAGCAGGTAGGGGTTAGACGGTACAGAGACAGGTCATTAAGGAGCAGGTAGGGGTTAGACGGTACAGAGACGGGTCATTAAGGAGCAGGTAGGGGTTAGACAGTACAGAGACAGGTCATTAAGGAGCAGGTAGGGGGTTAGACAGTACAGAGACAGGTCATTAAGGAGCAGGTAGGGGTTAGACAGTACAGAGACAGGTCATTAAGGAGCAGGTAGGGGTTAGACAGTACAGAGACAGGTCATTAAGGAGCAGGTAGGGGTTAGACAGTACAGAGACAGGTCATTAAGGAGCAGGTAGGGGTTAGACAGTACAGAGACAGGTCATTAAGGAGCAGGTAGGGGTTAGATAGTGAACACAGAGACAGGAGTATGCTCAGTATTTTAAATAAATAAAATAAGTTATAAGTATATTACATATAACCCCCCCCCCCCCCCCCGTGTTTCATTAAACATATAAAGAACCAACATGGCTGCCGAAGCGTCTCGGTTTCACTGTGGTAGCGGAAGCCTATTATTGGTTCAGGAAAGCTTGGAGAGCGGGGGGGGGGGGGGGGGGGGGCGGTGTGCGCTCGCCCGCCTGCAGCGCGGTGGTTACAGGAAACCAGAGAGAGAGAGAGAGAGAGAGAGAGAGAGAGAGAGAGAGAGAGAGAGAGAGAGAGAGAGAGAGAGAGAGAGAGAGAGAGAGAGAGAGAGAGAGAGAGAGAGAGAGAGAGAGAGAGACTCTCGCTCGCCCTGCAACACACTTCGGTTCCTTCCTCTCCGCGCTGCAGATGGGCTCCTCGATAGCGGTGATATTAGACAGCTGATGAGATGTGACTGCTGGAGAGAGGACGGCTGGACTCAGTCGCAGTGAAGACTTCACGGCGTCGGCGGCGTCGTTCTCGTCTCCTGTGAGGGGAGCGACGACGTGACCCCCGGCTCCCCGGAGGTCAGCCCCTCGGCGGAGGAAGCGGATCCCTCTGATTAAGGTTTAAACGCGTCACCTGCCGCCTAATGAGTCGGGCGAGGGCCTGCCGGACGCGCGACGCCGGCCGCCGACGCCGGTGGCTAAGCGCCACAGAGGAGCCAGGCGCGTGACTCCGCCCACCTCTGAGTGCTGGGCGGAGTCACGCATTGTTTATTGATGTGTGTATTTATTTGACATGCACGTCATTAAAGAAGAGAAGCGGGTGTTTCGGGTCGGGTCTCGGATGGCCCACACGCAGGCTCGGGATCTGAACCCAGAACCACCCTCACTGGGATGACGCTGGGATGTGATCACATGACCACAGTACGCGGAGGAGGAAGCGAACAAGTCTCATGCGGGTGACGAGCCGGGTAATGTGTGGACATTAGGTGGACAGACTCTAACCAGCCGGAACAAAACATTTTAAT
>PIJE02005342.1:0-10000 GCA_002895965.2 Coryphaenoides rupestris | reverse complement strand
GGCCAGAGTTGGACCAACTAAGAACCGACTACGTCAGAGGCTGGGGGCGGGCTGGGGGCGGGATTAGCAAGTCCGCCAAAAACCTTCTGAGCTCCATTTCACAACAAACCCCGACAATGGAAGTGACTACTCCGATACAACCGCACCGATACCACTTTGGCAACGCAACGTTAACCTTGTAATATTCTGAGCCAAGGAATATTGAAATAAAGAGATGAGACCGAGTTGGCGTTTATGGATGTTTAATAGAAACTGAGCCTGGTACCGAGCATGGGCGTAGAATTTAGTGGGGACGCTGGGGACATGTCCCCACCAATTAACGGAGCACCCCCATCAGAACCGCGAATTAACGGAGCACCCCCCCCCATCAGAACCGAATTAACAGCGCACCCCCCCCCATCAGAATGGCGAATTAACAGCGCACCCCCCCCATCAGAACCGCGAATTAACAGCGCCCCCCCCCCCCATCAGAACGGCGAATTAACAGCGCCCCCCCCCCCCCATCAGAACGGCGAATTAACAGCACCCCCCCATCAGAACCGCGAATTAACAGCAACAAAATTGAAGCTGAGCTGTCATCCTACTTGTTGTCGTCTGATACAGACCCACTGCAGTGGTGGAAGGTACATGAAGCTAACTTCCCCAGGAGATATCTCTCCCATTCCTGCCACAAGTGCCCCCCCCTTCGGAGAGGGTCCTTCAGTACGGGGGTATCATTGTAACATGCCAAAGAGCATGCCTCAAGCCAGAGGCAGTAGACCAGGCTTGTCTTCCTCCGCGAAAAACCCTGTAGAACAACTTCCTAGAAAAGTTAAAGGGATGTTATTTTGTTTGAGAGTATTTTTTTATTATTAATTTTATTATCATTATTTATTATTGGTTTTTCAGGGATGGCCTACAAGATCATTTTTTTTCAGTTTGATTTAAAAAAAATCTTTGCACAATAATGACAGCCAAGTGATGCTGATTATTTATTTATTTTTTTATTCTTGAACAACTGATTTGTTCACATAGGCCTAGATTACTTGGTAATCTCATTTATTTTTATTGTGTTAATAAAGAAAATGTATTTGTTTAGAGAAAAACAGAAAAAAAATCGAGGTTTAAATCGAAAATTGTCCATTAGTTAGAAAAAATCGCGATTTTATTTTTAGGCCAAATCGCCCAGCCCTAGACCAGACTAGACTAGACTGGACTCGACTAGACACAACCAACCAGACTAGACCAGACTAAACTACATTTACATTTAAATTTAGGGCATTTGGCAGACGCTTTTATCCAAAGCGACTTACCAAGAGTATATTTGTTGAAGGAAACTAGACCGGACTAGGCTAGACTAGACCAGGCTAGACCGGACTAGGCTAGACTAGGCTACAGTAGACCAAACCAGACTACACGAGACTAGTCTAGACTACAATCGAGCAGACCAGACTAGAACATGCTAGACCAAACCAGACCAGGCCAGGCTAGACTAGACCAAAGTTGACCGGACCGGACCAGACTAGACCATACCTGGGCCCCATACGCTAGTGGGCCGGTACGCTAGTGGACCAGTACGCTAGTGGGCCGGTACGCTAGTGGACCGGTACGCTAGTGGGCCGGTACGCTAGTGGACCGGTACGTTAGTGGGCCGGTACGCTAGTGGACCAGTACGCTAGTGGACCGGTTACGGCTAGTGGGCCGGTACGCTAGTGGACCGGTACGCTAGTGGGCCGGTACGCTAGTGGACCGGTACGCTAGTGGGCCGGTACGCTAGTGGACCGGTACGTTAGTGGGCCGGTACGCTAGTGGACCAGTACGCTAGTGGACCAGTACGCTAGTGGACCAGTACGCTAGTGGACCGGTACGCTAGTGGACCAGCCGTACTGGATCAGTATGCTGCTTTCCGTCCCCCTCTTGTGTCACTGAGCCGTCTCCTGGCCTGGCCACATGTTTATTCATCACCGTGTGGTTCCCCGTCACCCATCACCCATCACTCATCACTCATCACCCATCACCCATCACTCAGTGCAGTGGGTTCCCCTCCGCTCCCCCCCCGGACTGCTCTGCTGGCTTCCAGGATCAGCCTGGAACTCCAGCCATCCCCTGGTCCTGGGATGACCCCCAGAACTTGCACTCACAGCTCCATGATGTGGTGTCTCTCTGTGAGGGAACACAGAGGAAGAGATGGTCAGGTGTTCCACCTCTGGGACACACGGCGGTCTGTCTCTGTTCTCTGTTGTCGGACGTTCTCTGGTCCGCCAAGACCTGACCTCACCTGACCTGCTCTCCCTTCGACTTCCTTGTGAAGTAAAGGTCATCTCTCTGTCTCTCTGTCTCTGTCACTCTGTCTGTCTCTCCGTCTGTCTCACTGCCCGGCCGCGGGAGACACCATGCAGGGTTGCTGCTCACAACGTTGTCGATGGAAGTGCTTCAAACCCGGACAGCGCTCACTGAATGTCGATTGTCCAATCACACGACGTTGCACGGTGCACACATTTGCATATAGTTAAGTGACCCTCAACTTTGGTCCCGCCCCTTCAACGTGCCGCAAGGCCCCGCCCACAACGCGAGCCGTCCCATAATCCTTTGCGGCACACAAAGTGAGTGGGAGGCGCTGGACGGGCCCATCTCTCTGACCTCCAGCTCACCCTAAACCTAATCCTCACTTAATCCTTCTCATCTTTTATCGATCTGTCATTCATCTGCGTTGCCATAACGATGAACTTTCTTTATGTTGCCTCACCTGCTGCCTACGGACGTATCTCTCCTCTCTCCTCTCTCCTCTCTCCTCTCTTCTCTCCTCCTCCTCCTCTTTCCTCCTTTCTCCTCTCTTCTCTCCTCACCCCTCCCTCCTCTCCTCCCCTCCACCTCTCCTCTCCCCCTCATCCTCCCTCATCCTCCCTCCTCTCCCCCTTCTTCCTCCCTCCTCTCCTCTCCTCCTCCATTTGTCTCCTTCTGTTATCCTGTCTTCCCGGTCTTTGAACCCGACACGTATTGTATCCTGTCCTCCACCTCTCCCTCACCCCTTGTTCTCCCTCCCTCCTTCCTTCCTCTGTTCTCTGTCGTGACCCCCCCCCCCCCCCACCTCTCTCTCTCCTCTCTCTCTCCATCTCATCTCTCTTCTCTCCTCTCCTCTCTCTCTCTCTCTCTCTCTCTCCTGTCATGGTGGCATTTCTCCGTCCTCTCCTCTGTTCATCATCTCTCCATCCATCCTCTCATCGTCTCCATGGAGGTTAAAGACCTCATCAGAGGTGTGTGTGTGTGTGTGTGTGTGTGTGTGTGTGTGTGTTGTGTGTGTTGTGTGTGTGTGTGTGTGTGTGTGTGTGTGTGTGTGTGTGCGGTGCTCCAGTAACTCCATTACACCATCACCATCACTCCTCGTGGGGCCGTCGCTGGGCTGCTGGTCTGCGGGAGCGGCGGCGCTGCTGCTGCTGCTTGCTGCTGCTGCTGCTGCCTGCTGCTGCTGCTGCGTTCCTCCGCTCAACGAGCCCCAGAGGAACCAGCTCTCCGCTCAGCAGAACCTCGGCTGCATTGCAGAACTATCGACCTTCTCCCACGCTGCTGGTCCTCTGTTCTGTTCTGAGACGCTGGGATTGAGTCTCACGAAGCTTCAAAGAGACGCCAACGAGTTCTGTGGCAGAACTCAGAAGTTAATGTGTTGGTTTAGTTCTGACCCAGAAATGGTAAATGGAACGTTGTTATCCAAAGTACTTTACAGTATAACTACCAACACGTCAGGAGCAGGTAGGGTTAGGTGGTGTCTTGCTCAGGGACACCTCCACACTTAGCTAGGAGGAGCAGGTAGGGTTAGGTGGTGTCTTGCTCAGGGACACCTCCACACTTAGCTAGGAGGAGCAGGTAGGGTTAGGTGGTGTCTTGCTCAGGGACACCTCCACACTTAGCTAGGAGGAGCAGGTAGGGTTAGGTGGTGTCTTGCTCAGGGACACCTCCACACTTAGCTAGGAGGAGCAGGTAGGGTTAGGTGGTGTCTTGCTCAGGGGACAGCCTCCACACTTAGCTAGGGAGGAGGACAACCTGCTCTCTATACCTCCTGAGCAACTGCCGCCCAGAAATGCTCCTCACTTCAGAGGAAAAGGTCCAAGCCTCACTGCACTCCGGTCCCTGGAGGAAGACTCCATGTTGTGATGAAGATCCATATAAATAAAGTTGTTTGAGAGAAGTATGGAGAGGCGTGGCTGGTGACCCCACCCACAGGCAGCACCAGTTTCTCATTGGCCTGCAGATGATTCCTCAATCCTAGTGGTTAAATAGTGAGCATCTCTTGGGTGAATGGTGAACATCTCTTGGGTGAATGGTGAGCATCTCTTGGGTGAATGGTGAACATCTCTTGGGTGAATGGTGAGCATGGTGGGCATAATGGTGGGCAGAGTGAGTGGTGAACAGACACATCTCTTGCTGAATGGGGACCATGATGGATAGTGAGCTCCTGTCTGCTGGCTGCCGGGGGTCTGATCTACGCTCTGCAGCGGGTAGCGGCTAGCGCCTAGCGCCTAGCGCCTAGCCCTGCGCTCCGCGGCTAACGGCCGTTAGAGAGAGTTATGGAGAGACCCGGCGTGCTGCTCTGCTCCGCCTGGAATTACAAAACATCCATCAAGTGGGATCTCCGTCCTGGGAGCCGCACGGCAATATACCGGCCAATCAGAATCCACCCTGCCCACCCACCCTGTGTGTGTATATGTACCATAACACTGTAAATATGCTAATGTGGTGTAGTCTGAGGAGGAGGAAGAGGAGGAGGAGGAGGAGGTGTCAGACACATTAGAGGGAATCTTGTTGCTCTAATGAGGAGTCGTACGGCTGCTCCACTCCCACCGCCTCGCAAACACTCACCCGGAGGAAGACGAGGGAGCCCAGGGGGACGAGGAAGGGCTGACACTGAAACCTGGGTCGACGAATCGCTCAAAGCGATTCGTCCCTCTCGCTCCTCTCCTCCTTGTACACATCTCCCATCTCCCTCATCTCCTCTTCCTTATCGCCTTCCCTCATCTCCTCCCCTCCCATCTTCCTCATCTCCTCTTCCTCATCTCCTTCCCTCATCTCCTCCCCTCCTATCAGCTCACTAAGGAGAGCTCTGAGTGTCTTAAAGGTGCATTTGAATACGTGTTGAATACACAAGAGGACAGTGATTTGTCACCGTACTCCTGAATGATGAATTATGAATCCAAATGTCCTATATGTCCTATAGAGCTTAATGAAGCGGATGTATAATGTACATCCCTACAACACGTCATTAGCTTTTTTCCCAAGCGGTCACAGAATTAGCAGAACAAACTGACTGTGGCTTCGGGGGAAGTGGCGGAGTGGCGCCTCGGGGAGGACGGCCCTGTGTTCCCGGGCTGGAAATCCCCGCGTGTTTGCGGATTAGAAATGGCTTTTTAATCTCATTAGATGGAGAAGGCAACCAGAAGGCCCACGGACCCCGGGCCCCGTCACTCTCTCTCTCTCTCCACACACTGAGCGAGCAAGCCTGGCATCCAAAGAGCTGAGCTGCACATCGTATGAGTCAACATCATGTTAGAGAACCATGAGAGCGCCCAGCTGGAACGCTACCACACCAATATATATACACAGTGTACATACATATATATATACAGTGTACATATATATATATATATATATATATACACAGTGTTCATATATATATATATATATATATATATATACATACATACTATACACTGTATATATTTAGTAGTCCTACTGTGTTACAACAGAACCTCTGATCAGTCCTACTGTGTTACAGCAGAACCTCTGATCGGTCCTACTGTGTTACAACAGAACCTCTGATCGGTCCTACTGTGTTACAACAGAACCTCTGATCAGTCCTACTGTGTTACAACAGAACCTCTGATCAGTCCTACTGTGTTACAGCAGAACCTCTGATCAGTCCTACTGTGTTACAACAGAACCTCTGATCAGTCCTACTGTGTTACAGCAGAACCTCTGATCAGTCCTACTGTGTTACAGCAGAACCTCTGATCAGTCCTACTGTGTTACAGCAGAACTTCTGATCGGTCCTACTGTGTTACAGCAGAACCTCTGATCGGTCCTACTGTGTTACAACAGAACCTCTGATCGGTCCTACTGTGTTACAACAGAACCTCTGATCAGTCCTACTGTGTTACAGCAGAACCTCTGATCGGTCCTACTGTGTTACAACAGAACCTCTGATCGGTCCTACTGTGTTACAGCAGAACCTCTGATCGGTCCTACTGTGTTACAACAGAACCTCTGATCGGTCCTACTGTGTTACAACAGAACCTCTGATCGGTCCTACTGTGTTACAACAGAACCTCTGATCGGTCCTACTGTGTTACAACAGAACCTCTGATCGGTCCTACTGTGTTACAGCAGAACCTCTGATCGGTCCTACTGTGTTACAGCAGAACCTCTGATCAGTCCTACTGTGTTACAGCAGAACCTCTGATCAGTCCTACTGTGTTACAACAGAACCTCTGATCGGTCCTACTGTGTTACAACAGAACCTCTGATCGGTCCTACTGTGTTACAGCAGAACCTCTGATCAGTCCTACTGTGTTACAGCAGAACCTCTGATCGGTCCTACTGTGTTACAGCAGAACTTACAGAGATATTCTAATGAGTATAAAAGTCATTCCCACGCAGAGTGTAGTTGTATGTGTGTATTATGTGTGTATTAGTGGCCGGTCTACATTACGTATTAAAGGAGACATATTACACCACCAGGTGTGAGCGTGATTATCACTTCCAACCGTTTGGAAGTGATAATCACGCTCACACCTTTAATAATTAAGATATGTATTTGTGAGACTACTTGATTATTGATCATATCCATCTTGTGAATATACAATTATGTTTTCAGATTTCAGACTTTGCGAATGTCTGCTTTTCATGTGTGTGTGTGTGTGTGTGTGTGTGTGTGCGTGCAGGCGTGTGTGTGCAGGTGTGTGTGTGTGTGTGTGCGTGTGTGTGTGTGTGTGTGTGTGTGTGCAGGCCTGTGTGTGTGTGTGTGTGTGTGTGTGTGTGTGTGCAGGCGTCTGTGTGTGTGCGTGTGTGTGTGTGTGTGTGTGTGCAGGCGTGTGTGTGTGTGTGTGTGCGCAGCCGTCTGTGTGTGTGTGTGTGTGTGTGTGTGTGTGTGCAGGCGTCTGTGTGTGTGTGTGTGTGTGCAGGCGTCTGTGTGTGTGTGTGTGTGTGTGTGTGGTGTGTGTGTGTGTGTGTGTGTGTGTGCAGGCGTCTGTGTGTGTGCGTGTGTGTGTGTGTGTGTGTGCAGGCGTAGCATGTGGAGTTCTAATTTAAGTGGTGCTAGTGTGAAGTGTTCATCCAGCGCAGACTACTTCCTGTTTCCTCTCCCAGCGTCCTCATGTTGTTGAGGTGCTGGGTTGCTACGGTGATGGGCGTCCCGTGGAAGCGGTTGCCACGGCCACAGGCCCCCCCAGAGCATCACCGCTCACAGGTCATGGCTGCTGTCTGCCTGACGCTGGTTACTAAGGAGACCCAGCAGGATTCATGGGGAATGATGAACACACACACACACACACACACACACACACACACACACACACACACACACACAATCCCTTCTCATTCCTCAGTAATACATCGGACCTTTAAATGTGTTTATTGGTTATTGGATATCAATCACGTGTTCTCAAAGCGATGAGATCACTTCCTGGTTTACCCAACGTTACGTTCTCACCAGCAACTTTATCCCACAAACACTTTCTGATGAGTGAATAAACACAACATGTTGATAACACGTCTAATCAGATATGAATAGTTGCTCGCTCTCTCTCTCTCTCTCTCTCTCTCTCTCTCTCTCTCTCTCTGCCATGTTATATGACTCATGGCAGGATGATCTCGCTCTCTCTCACTATCTCTCTCTCATTCTCTCACTTTCATTCTCTCACTCTTTCCCCTCAGACAGTCTGACCATGTGATGTGACAATTACCACCTTCACCTTATAAATCAAGTGTGTGTGTGTGTGTGTGTGTGTGTGTGTGTGTGTGTGTGTGTGTGTGTGTGTGTGTGTGTGTGTGTGTGTGTACAGTACACTATGGAGTACCACCAGTAGCATCTTGTCTCTCTCCTCCTCCTCCTCCTCCTCCTCCTATATCTCCTCAGTGAGGATGACTGTCAGGATGATGAAGGCTTCATGTGGTGGAATGCTGGGTGGTGTCTAGGAAGAGTAAGGTCTGGTTAATGCCAATAGATCAGCAGGTCGCCTCCGGCCGTGGTCTGCAGCGGGTGATGAAAGCCCCTCCGAGTGCTAAGTGTTTAAAGTGTTCCACGGCCCCGGAACCGCGCCTCATACGGAACGGAACGTTAATGTTCTCCTGAATGGCTCAACGGATCGCTAGTGGATGGCCTGCAGATGAATTTATCTCCTTCAGTCCCTGCTCAGGCGAGCATAAATATGAACCGGCCCGGCGTTCTCCAGCTGGGGCCGTCCCAGAAGGGGGCGGGGCCGTCCCAGCAGGGGGCGGGGCCCGGCCGTGTCAACAGTTTAACTCGACTCGTTCGCTGATTACGTCGCATTTCATCTCATTGATATTTTCATGGCGACATCTTCATGGCAACAGCACCGTCTCTGCCGGCAACACCGTCACCACTTTGATAACATTACCATCATTATGGCAACAACACCATCACCATGGCAACACCATCACCATGGCAACACCATCACCATGGTAACAACACCATCACCATGGCAACACCATCACCATGGTAACAACACCATCACCACGACAACACCATCACCATGGCAACCAGACCATCACCACGGCAACACCATCACCACGGCAACACCATCACCTTGACAACACCATCACCTTGACAACACCATCACCATGGTAACAACACCATCACCCCGGCAACACCATCACCATGGCAACACCATCACCTTGGCAACACCATCACCATGGCAACACCATCATGACAACAGCCCCGCTGCACCATGATAACACCTTTATCATCGCTATAGCAACACTCAGACCATCAGAACGTCATCACTATGGAAACAATATTAAAAAATACTCCCGACATTCTATATGTGGTTCTAGACTGTAACTTGATGAACTAGACGGATAGATATACAGACATAGATATACAGACATAGATATACAGACAGACAGACAGACAGACAGACAGATATACAGAGAGATAGATATACAGACGGATAGATATACAGAGAGATAGATATACAGAGATAGATATACAGACAGATAGATATACAGAGATAGATATACAGACGGATAGATATACAGACAGATAGATATACAGACAGATAGATATACAGACATAGATATACAGACGGATAGATATACAGACAGATAGATATACAGACATAGATATACAGACAGACAGATAGATATACAGACGGATAGATATACAGACAGATAGATATACAGACAGATAGATATACAGACGGATAGATATACAGACAGGTAGATATACAGACATAGATATACAGACAGATATATATACAGATAGATGGACAGACAGATAGATAGACAGACAGATAGATAGATATACAGAGATAGATATACAGACAGACAGATAGATAGAGTGATAGATAGATAGATATATAGATATACAGACAGCTAGATACCAGTGGTTGTAGACTACCTTGAGCCGGTGGTCTGTGTTTCTCAGCCATCAGCGGATTCTATTTACAACTTCAAACAAACAAGAAGCCAACATGAAGAGAAGCTGCTAATTGAGGCCGGACCAGAGAGAGAGACGAGAGAGAGACAGAGAGAGAGAGAGAGAGAGAGAGAGACAGAGAGAGAGAGAGACAGAGAGAGAGAGACAGAGAGAGAGAGAGAGAGAGAGAGAGAGAGAGAGAGAGAGAGAGAGAGAGAGAGAGAGAGCGAGGTCTATCTGTGTTGGTTTGTTCCGGTCTTCTTCAGGGCTGCACGTTATCTCAACAGCCTTGAGAAGAAAACAGGAGGCAGATAATATTCAAGGTTTGTCCGACCTCCGAGGTCCGGCCTCCGAGGTCCGGCCTCCGAGGTCCGG
>PIJE02005341.1:7122-19423 GCA_002895965.2 Coryphaenoides rupestris | reverse complement strand
CCCCCCCCATCCAACTGGCCACACTTCACAGCTAATTAGTGGTCAGCTCCCACACAGCGCAGGCTAATCACGTGGACATGTTAAAGCTGCCCTAATCAGGCCTTTGTGTCATCAGCCAGCGCCCAGACAGGCCTTTCACTAACCCTGTTTGGCGTATTGATTACGCCATCATTCAGGGGGATTTGGTGGTCAACACACAGCAATCTATAGAATCTAGAATAAAGAAGAGGTCTGTATGTCCCACAGGTAATCCATAATGTGACGCCGCGTAAACGCAATTCAAAGAGACGGTGTATGAGCGGTTTAGTTCTGTAGGATCATTCTAATGCTGAATGAACACGTGTGATATAGTATTTCTCACACTGTAGTATCTCATCTCAGTAATAGGCAGAAGAACGAACAATAATAAATACAAGTATACAATCATTTTACCAAACCACTTGAACACATCTTAGGCTAATTTCGTCTTTGCGATCTCTCTCTGGCGGTGTTTTTTGGAACATAATGGCCGCACATGTAGGCTACTCAGTGCAGTGGGAGGCGTACTATTTAGACACTTTAGCAGTGAGTCAAAAAATTAGGTTGCCAGCGTTGACAGTATGGCCGCATTTTAATCCAAGTACGTGAGCTTCGGCGAACGGATTAGGTAATTACCATACTTTCCCGAGCTATAAGGCCATAAATTAAAATCTCCACCAACTTCTCAAGTGACAACTCATCTAATCAGGGGGAACAATCACACAGAGGCCTTGCTGTTTACTGATTGCTCTAATCAAAAATGGATTCTTCAAACGCGGCTAATTGGCCAGTTTACCCACGGAACTGCGCGGCAAACTTGGAGAGCCTGCTATCGTGATTTCAGGGACCCAAATATCTTCCATTTGCATTGAGTGCCACCAGAATACACTTGACTCCCACAAGTTATCAGCCAACCAGACAATTATTCATCAGACACAAATTGGCACATCAAAGTCAAATCAGAGGATTTACCGCCGCGGAAGATCCCGGAGACGAGGGTCTGAGAGAAGAAAGGTGGTCTTTGATTGACCGCGTTACCCTTCCCTTAGCCTCATGCGTTGCCCGTGTTTACTGCGTGACAGGCTACCGCCAATGGAAAACCAGACGCACAAACTATCCTACAACAATAAAAAAAAATACGTATCAATGTACTCGTAGATTAGGAACCGGAATGTCACGTTTTCAATGTTCATATTTGCGAGATTAGATTTTCATTTGTAGTCTGATACTCACTGGACACAATGAAGACAACTCAAATATACGGTGTAATCAGTTGATTCCCAAGCGTCAAGTAATCAACAAGTCAAGTCCAGTAGAACTTTATTTGTCCCCAAAGGGGCAATTGGCTGTGCAGCAACAGTAAAAACAAGATCAAGACACATAAGTCACGAAAAACGCACGTAAAAACACACATAAAGCGTACAGTTAAGCACAAAAAATAAAACCATAAAAATATAAAGTGCTCCATGTACATGTATTTGTACCGTGTACATGCGTCTGTGAAGCCACGTTTACCCGTGTCGTTCTGTGGTAAGGCTAATATTACCTCTTATTCCTTTTACAACAACAATTTATTCAAAGGAAATGTTGGAAATGTTGGAACGATCGGCCACTACAGTATTGTTGTCTGCATAATTTAATTATTGCTTGCAGTCTTTCAGTCACTCTGTAAAACATGAAGAGGGCATACAAGTGCGTTACAGATTATTAAGAGGTATTATGGAGAAACGTTTTAAGGGTTCAGCTAACTTGACACCTCTTCTCAAATATAATAAACAAACGTGTGTCGACTCACATTGACTATTACTCAGCTTAAACCTGTAACCAGCTTAAACCTTCCTGAGCTGACCAACGAAAGGAATGGACCTAAAGAATATTTTTATACTTTACTGAAATCCAACAGATTTCTGAGGTCATATGACTATAAACCTGGGTCACGTGATGGACAGCTCAGCGACTCAAGAATCAACATGGAAGGTGCTGTACCACCGTCCATTGTGAATCCTAATTCAATGTTGAGAGAGATGGGATCGGAGTGTTTTAGTCTTTGGAAGTGCGCAAGTTTTTTTTCCTCTCTCACAGAATCAAAAGAGAGCACTGGAATTTGATTATCTCACTTTGTTGCCTTTGATACGTGGGATTTGTTTTCTGAATGTTTGCGTGGTCTCCGCACAAGAGATCTTTCGGAGCCTTTTTAAATAATTAGTACCTCATAAGCCGTGCTCTTCATCATCTCTTCTAATTATATAATGGTTGGTTACTTTAGTCCTATCAAAAGACATTTCCCACATCAAAGACGCAATTCCTTGCAAGCATAAAACCAAAGTAAGCACTTCAATAGCATGTTCGTCGAAGGATGTGCCGAAGGACTGACGGCGATGTAGCCTTGTTATAAAAGCAAAGTCGCGTTTAAAGGGACATTTGCCTTCGCCTCTCTTGCACAAGGACGCTTTGTGTTGCGTCGAACAATGTTAACATTGCCCATTGAAGAGTGACGCAAAGACCCCCCATCGCATCCATTTAACCCACGTATAAAGTGTATTAATAACTTTCAAAGGCTTTCCCTGAACCCAAGGGATATAACGCAAGATGTATAACGCCCACCCGTCTGCCCGGGTATAAGGTACACACTTTAATAGCACTGCGACGCACCATGTGGAGGAACCAAATCTGATGTGTAGACAAAGTTTGGCGACAGAACCAACGGCGGGTACCCTTGGTGAAAAAGTTTGTCTCTGGTTGACGCCGGGGCTTCTTCAAAGAAGCCACGAATGATTTGTTGATCACTGGGAATCGGTTTATCATTTTTTGTATTCCTATTGAACGGCAGATTAAATAGAGGAAAAACATGTTGTGCCCATAGAAAGTGTTTTCTGAAAGGCATTATCCCAGTACAGTAACAGATGCCAGTCAACGTGGAGGACTAATGAATGCAGCTTGGCCTTCCTTCACTCGAGCACAGAGTGCTGAGTTTTTCAAAGGAGAAGTGAATGGCATACATCGTTGTGCTCATGTCAGTGTTTGCATACAAAGAGGTACAATTCTTCTATGCTAGATTGATTCTGCGGCCGGCCAAACAAAGTTGGAGTCTGCATTCACGAATCGGTACAAAGGACGTGCTTCAAACGCCTTATCCGGGCGAACCAAAATACCAGCTGAATATCTCCCTGCACATCCCACTTTGATATTAGTTTGTAATATGTTGTTGCAATTATAGTGATTTAAACTAGCACCGGGGAACAGTGTGAAGGAGGAATGCCACAATATTAGCATGCAACGTTCTGTTTAATGACATTTGAAAGTTTCGCTTCAGCGTTTCAAAAGAAGGTCGCAAGGTCACAAGGTCACAAATATTCATAGAACTGCAAAGCCCAGCCCAGCCCACTTTTTTATTATACAGATCCTTTCCACAAAATGTGAATATCATGGAAAAGTTAGGTTTTTTTCATTATTCCTTTCAAAAAGTGAAACTTTCATAGATTACAGATTCATTACACACAATGTCGATCTCCTGAAAAGTTGTGTTCATGCCTGCACTCAATACTTCGGGAATCCTTTTGCTTTAATTACTGCCTCGATGTGCCGTGGCATGGAGGCGATCAGCCTGTGGCATTGCTCTGAGGTTATGGAAGCCCAGGTTGCCTTGATGCCAGCCTTCAGCTCCTCTGTGTTGTTGGGTCTGGTGTCTCTTGACAATACCCCATAGAGTCTCTATGGGGTTCAGGTCAGGTGAGTTTGCTGGCCAATCGAGCACTGTTACAGCATGGTTATTAAACCAGGTATCGGTTGTTCTGGCAGTATGGGCAGGTGCCAAGTCCTGCTGGAAAATAAAATCAGCATCTCCACAAAGGTTCTCAGCAGAAGGAATCATGAAGTGCTCTAAAATGTCGTGGTAGACAGCTGCAGTGACCTTGGACTTGAGAAAGCACAGTGGACCAACACCAGCACTTGACATGGCTCCCCAAATCATCACTGACTGTGGAAACTTCACACTGGACCTCAAGCAGCTTGGATTCTGTGCCTCTCCAGTCTTCCTCCAGACCCTGGGGCCTTGATTTCCAAATGAAATACAGACTTTACTCTCATCTGAAAAGAGGACATTGGACCACTGAGCAACAGTCCAGTCCTTCTTCTCCTTAGCCCAGGTGAGACGCTTCCGACGTTGTCTCAGGTTCAGGAGTGGCTTGACTCGAGGAATACGACAGTTGTAGCACATGTCCCGGATACGTCTGTATGTGGTGGTTTTTGAAGCACTGACTCCAGCCTCAGTCCACTCCCTCTGAATCTCCGCCAAATTTTTAATCGTCTTTGCTTGACAATCCGCTGAAGCCCACGGTCATCCCTTTTGCTTGCGCACCTTCTCCTGCCACATTTTTCCCTTCCACTAAACTTTCTATTGATATGCTTGGACACAACAGCCAGCCTCCTTAGCGATGACCTTTTGTGTCAATGACTGTCTTCTGGACAACTGTCAAGTCTGCAGTCTTCCCCATACTGAACCAAACTGAGATACAATTTAACGACATAGGAAAACTTTGCAGGTGTTTTGAGTTAATTAGATAATTAGAGTGTGACACTCAGTCTAAAACGTTCATTCTCTGAAATAACTGAGAAGTAAATGCTGATTTTCTTCACACTATTCTAATTTCTTGAAATACTGTTTTGGGGGTTTTCTGGAGCTGTAAGCCAAAATTATGAAAAATGAAACAAATAAAGGCTAGAAATATTTCACTTTGTGTGTAATGAATCTATAATATATGAAAGTTTCACTTTTTGAATGGAATCATGGAAAAAACTAACTTTTCCATGATATTCAAATTTTTTGGAAAGGATCTGTAAAACAGTGGTATAACTTCCTATTGCCAATTTTGTATGTGAATTTAAGTTTCCTTAATAAATAAATAAATAAATAAATAAATAAAGTTGTGTGGAGTGTGTGTGGTTGGTGGCTGGTTTAATCAGCCTCACCTGAGTCAGGCCGGTTAGTTCGGGGCTGAGTGAGGCTGCACACTCGTGGTGCAATTGGATAATCAATGCCCACAGGTTAAACCAGCCATCACCACACACACACACACACACACACACACACACACTCAGGAGACAGACCAGTGTAGCAGTGGACCATACTACATGCCACTTTGGTGGCTTTTGCTGGGCTCCTCCAATATCAGGGCACAGTAGATCAGTCAGTTTGGACAGGTGTAGGTGGTACACCGCTAGGCACGCTAGCACTCCCTGAGTGTGTGTGTGTGTGTGTGTGTGTGTGTGTGTGTGTGTGTGTGTGTGTGTGTGTGGTGATGGCATAACTTTTGGGCATTGATTAGCCAACGCACCACAGGTGTGCAGCAGGTGTCCAATGCCTGACTTAGCAGCCTGACTCAGGGCCGGGGGCGAGGCTGCTTAAACCAGCCACCAACCACACACACACTCCACAGGTAGCAACGCAAGTGAATAAAGTAGCAACAAAGGCAGAGACTCTTCTATTCACGGGCAGGAGGCTATAGTTCAAGCTAACGTCTATGCTTCCTGAAGGTTAGCGGTGGTGAAGGTGTCAAGTCAGCATCGCGCACCGCAACGTCCCCTCCGTCCGCACCACACAGATTGCCTTTGTTCTGTGGATTCTCCGCAGCGCAGCGCAACGGTTATCAATGGAGTTGCGTCACCGTGGGCCCGTGTGAAGGCATGTCTGTGTGTAATGTGCAACAAGTTATTGATAGCAAAGAAAAACGTATTTGTTGCACACGTTACACGTAGCAAGGTGGTCAAAACTTTCTCTTTATCTTCCAATGCCTCCACCTCAATTGTAGTTTGTCATTACTCAGCAACAACAAACTAACTTCCGTGGACAAGCCTGTCGTTTGACAAAGAGAAAGAAACGCGTGTAGGACAAGAGTACAAATTCCAAACAGGTAGGTTATTTAAATGTATTTGTAATTTGAAGTGAAATAATTTCCGCTTTTCAGCACGCACAAAATATCGTAAGCTATTTAGCCATTTTTATAGCATACCAACGCAGTGTCTTAGTTGGAGGCGTTGATATGAAAGGGGGGGGAAAAGTCTTTAGAAACACATGATTCTGCGTGATCATATTCATGGAGGTCAGAGGAGTACGCCTACTGCATTGACCATTTTTGCACATCTTATTTCCTGATTAAATCTAATTGCACCTCTGTGTACCTGATAATGAACCTTCATATGAGGACCTTGGACTTTAATTAGCATTAAATTTTACTCCCAACCGCCATATATGTCCTGAATGCCAAACCTTGAAACCCAATCCTCGTCAAACAATGCTGAATACAGTTTTCCATATCTGTCACCACCCCGTGGCCAAGGTTATGGAATGGAGTGACATAAATATCTGTGGCTTTCTGGGTGGCTTTTAATTAAACACTGGTTGTTTCTTTATCGGGCCGATATGTGTGCATGTGCAAGGGTCGCGACCTTTGAACCTCCTTTGAATGAAATATGCTTCATTTCAATATTTCTTTATCTTAACATCATTAGCTGCCGTGCATATGCGGTGGGCATATGGGGTCGTGCTCTCTGCTGTGCCTTTCCATTGTTGTTGGACAATCCTTAAGTGAAAAAAAAGCCACGTATTAAAGCCTAATTCTGCTGTACTGTGCCGAGACCGTAGACCACATGTGTAGCCATGCTGCTGCCGCCGCATATTGAGATCAAGCCGCAGAACACTAATTTCCATCCCGATCTCACAACAATGTTGTCATTTGAAAGCTTTTAGCTACCCCTTTTAGGCTCGCGGTTTTAGGAGCCAACAGCGTCGTTCTCTGAGGTTTGGCCTTTTGTTGTCCTGCTCAGAATCATGTCTACATTATCAGGAAAGATGAAAAGCGAACCGCAAAGGTAAACGCAATCATAAACAATGCTATGGTTTCAGTGTGATATCTGAATGCGGGATGTTTTTCGGGGGTTTTTTCCGTTGTAATGTATTCTCGCTCGCCGGACAAGCTCTGGCACTTAAGTGTGTTCCCGCTATTGTCTCTGCCCCGCTACCCCACCCACCCACCCACCCACCCACCACCCTCCCCAACCCCCGCATCATTTTTCTTTTTATCGAAGCGTGATTTAAAGCAAGGTCATTCTGATCCTCTGGCTCAATAGGCCTCAATATTCATTCATTGTGGTGCGGCCTCTTTGGCGTCTTCTCCGGTTATGCGAGGAGACAAAAGGCTCTCCGTTGTGATTAGCGACATTTTCAAAGACGTCGGGGCCCGCCATTCTTTGGAGTTAAACAATCTTTTTCTTTCTTGTCTAAATATTAAACAGTGACGTTCGAGAGTTTGTTTGTGCCATGTTTACTTTGGTGAAGGGGCTTCTTGTCGTGTTTTGGCCTTGAATGCTGAGACAATTAGGGCGGTGTGCAGAGCTTCTCCCTCCAAAAGGGAAAGACATCTCCTCCTCAAAGTGTTCTGGAAGTGCCGTTGGAAGGGTTGCTTTTTTTTTTTTTTAAGACAATCGATGGGTTTTATTTGCAGCCACTGTTGGCAGTCAGTGAGACGGCAGCGAGACGACATGCATTGCCGGCGCCACATTTTTGTATTCGAAATAAAATCGGCAGTGTGGAACGATTGTCTAAAGCCATGTAATACGCTTGTAAATATAGAATAGCACATTCTTTTATGCTTAAAAACTCTCGCCGTTAGCCCACTTTTGCTATATTTGGTGCTGAAGAAACATTCAAATTATTCCCCGAGCCACATGGTCAGCCAAGCTAACACGTGCGGCGTCACCACGTCAACAATACGGAAGAACCCCGTAATGAATCCATAACAGCCACGCGACAATACGACGCTTAAAAGCGAGTGTCACTCAAACATACGTGACGAGTGAACCGCACGCCGCTGAGCAAACCCAATCACTCGCGCGCTACAACGGAACATGTTGTCTTTTTTTTTTTTTTTTTTTTTTTACATGTGTCGGCGGCTAATTCGGCAAAGTATCTTGAAACGCATTTTGGACGAACAATAGTCCCCGGGGGTGATTTGCACATGAATGGCGTCTGTGAATGAGCGCGTTTGTTACAGAGGAAGGCCGTCTCTCCGTAAGCCGAGGGGGCGCCCGGCCAGGCCAACAAGGTTTCCTCGCCCCCCCCCCCCCCCCCCCCCCCCGCTGACCCCCACCACCACCACTCCAAAGCCCAGGTGAGATTCTCTGACACAAAGGGGCCAAATGAAAATGTGTTTGCCGTGACGTCTGCGGTCCTCACTCTATAGGGCCAGAGAGGATTTCATGGAACTGCAGCAAGTCGCCTCTCTCTCTCTCTCTCTCTCTCTCTCTCTCTCTCTCTCTCTCTCTCTCTCTCTGCCTCTCTCTATACCGCTCTAAATAACCTTGTATGCTTTTCTGTCGCATATCAATCCGGGTGAGGATAAACAACCAACGTTTTGTCACGTCCAACAATTGGGCTACAGAAAACCCTGACCATCTTTTTGAACAAAGAAATGGAAAAAAACAGACCACAGACGAGGCCCCAGTTTAACCTCTGAACCAATCACCAATATCCACCTATCCACATACAGCATATATACTGTATGATCTCTCTACCCGGCATTTGTCACTCACATATCCCCAAACCTGTGCCTCTACGAGCCCTCGGCTTCTCCCCCAGAAAGCCGTCTGGTGAACGTTATCATCTTTGTTAGCGCTGTTGCTGCCCGGGGGTTGAGAGGGAAGGGCTCGGCGGCGGCCCGTAATGAAGAGACCCAGCCTGGAGCTGCCGGCGAGAGAGCTCCAGCCGTCGCCTGCCAGATTCCAGCTTGAGATGCTTCAAATCACATTATAATTAACCGTATTTAGGATGGAGCAGAGAGTCCCTGCTTAAAGCTATTCCCATGATGCCACCCCTCTCTCTCTCTCTCTCTCTCTCTCTCTCTCTCCTCTCTCTCTCTCTCTCTCTCTCTCTCCTCCCTCTCCTCTCTTCCACTCTCCTCTCCTCTTCTCTCTCTCACTCTCTCTCTCTCTCTCTCTCTCTCTCTCTCTCTCTCTCTCTCTCTCTCTCACACTCCCTCTCTCTCTCCCTCGTCCCATTTCCACCACACACTGCCATGTGTGTGGCGTGTGTGACGACGGGGTAATTAATATGGAAAGGCATCCTATACGGCACATTCCTATGAGATGGGCTTTCCAGCGCTGTTAAAGCCAAGTAGGGGGGCTGTGTGTGTGTGTGTGTGTGTGTGTGTGTGTGTGTGGAATTAGTATTCATGCCGGTTTTTCCCCCGTCGCAAGTCACTTTTCCCGCGGGGACAGCGGCGGTAGATTGGGTAGCCGGGGCGAACGAGCATCCTTCATTATGTGAGCAGAATGCCACCGCGTCGCCCTCCCCAACACCGTTGAGGAAAAAAAAAAAAACACATTCCTTCGGCAGTAAATCAATTTCTGTGACCTACTAAGTGGAATTGAGTACAGGGTCGTTCTTTGACCCCCACCCCCCCCCTCCACACACACACACACACACACACACTCCCTCCTACCTTCCCCTGTGTGTGTGTGAGGGAGAAAACACATCCTGGGGTGAAATGATTACTGGTTATTATACACCCAGATCCATGTTTTCCCTATCAGTTAATAACCATTTACGCCAAAATGATAGGTGCGCCGTGATTCGGGCTCAATAAACAATTGCTTTAATGCACTAGTCATGTCTTTGTTTAGTCAATTAGCCGTATCTCAGGTAACCCAGCTATTATTTAAAATGGACGAGAGGGAATGGCTTGGTAAAGAGTTTTTGCTTTTAAATCCATGGGCATTTTATGTAAATTGTAGATTTAATGTTCCGGGTGGGTAATGACGAACGCCGGGTGTGCGCTTTAATGTTATGGTTCATACGCCATAAAATTCCCGGGCACGTTTTTGTGTTTGCGACGCGTACGTAAAGTGCTTTAGGCGGATGTGCCCCCCCGTTACCTTTCAAATCGGAACATAAATACAGACAAAGCTTTTAATCCGTGCATATTACGCTCTCAAACGATTGTTTACACCCAGATAATCAACGGCGCTCTGCTGTTGATATGTTGATACTCATTGAAGTGGAGCGCGGTAATACCTTGAATGAAATAATGAATCCGTACTTCTTTCCATACGTATTGAAACTATGCTGTAGCATTTCCACGCGGTCCCCATTGGGTTCAATGTTCTGTCCATCTGCAGCGATTCCAACTGATCTGAATGCACCAACGCTTTTACCCCAACTTGAGGAAAAAAGTTCTCAGGTCTCATCAGGCTCGGGACTTTGGGGGACCGGCTAATTAACAGTCCATCTCCTTTATATGCCGCCCCCCCCCCCCCCCCCCCCCCCCCCCCCCCCCCCCCCCAACAGACCTATTAGACCCCGCCCAGCAATCTGGCAGAAGGCAATCCGCCAGTCCGGACACCTCATGCTTCCTGATTGAAGGAAGTCTCCCGGGGAGAGAGGCAAATTTATTCATGGTGTGCTCTCTCTCGCTCAGCACAAAGAGAAATTTCGCCGCCCGCACCACCTCGCCCGATACACACACACACACACACACACACACACACACACCACACCACACACCACACACCACACAACCACACCACCACACACATACACACACCACACCACACACACACAACACATACACAAACACACACACAACACACACACACAGATATCCACTGCATCTTTTTCCGAATGCACAAATAATAATGCTAAATGATCCGAGGGAGTAGTCACACACGTCCTGTAGTTCCCCCCGATGTGGGGACCTGCTGATCTTAGAGGTGAGCGACATGCCCCTCCCCTCTCCACCCCCCCTCCTCCTCCCCCTCCTCCTCATCCTCCTCCCCCCCCCGTCCTCCTCCTCCTCCTCCTCCTTCTTGTTGAGGCCTCTGACATGGGAGAGAGAGAAGGGGTGTTCCCGTCGTGAATGTTTTACTGCATTTACAAGTATACACACACAAAAACACACATGCATGCGCACACGCACACACACACACACACACACACACACACACACACACACACACACACACACACACACACACATGCACACACACACGCACAAACAACACACACACACACACACACACACACACACACACACACACACATGCACGCGCACACGTACACATATGTCAATGTAGCATCACGGTAACCCTCTGGTTGAAGGCTAAGACCGGTTGATGATGGAGATGTTAGACCAGGTGATCAAAGCGGATTAGCCCCCAAGACACATCAGAGAGATTGATTTGACATTTGTGTCATGGAACGGAACGCCGTTGCACGCCGGCCTGGCACGCCGGCTAGGCCTCGCTCAGGGGGGGGGAACTCGGGGTCGGACGTTAGCGCCGTAGGGAAATGCTAATGCTTGGACTTGAATCAACAGACCCACAAGCCACGGCTGCGTGTCTGCTGACGTTGACTCAGCGGGTTTGATGTTTCAAAGCTGTTAAACTTATCAGTCTATATGTCACGCAGCAAATCTCACATGTTCTCCTGCGCATCTCCTGCGGAATGAACGGTGGCCAAGGAGTTGTCTGTCTTCACTGGTTTCATCCTCGCTGTTCGCTGTCCATGTGTTAGAGTGGGTTGTTCGGCCGCCCAGAAGGTTGCTGGTGCAATCCCCGGCACCCTCGTAGCGTCGAGGTTTCCCCCCGAGCAAGACACCTCGCCCCGAACCCTGCTCCCGACGTGACACACCGACACAAGTCGCCGGCGTGTGCTTGTCATCGGTGTACAAATGCGTTTGTGAATGGGAGGCGATAATTGTAAAGCACCTTTTGAGTGGCAGGTCTGACAAGCGCCATTTGAATCATGAGATCAACCAATCGTTCTCTCAAGTATTTATGAAATGAAGGCTTGAAGAATCATTCAATTATCTCCTCATCCAAGAATCCTTTTCTTCAAAAGCCACACACAAGTTGAGTATTTCTGTTTATTGACCTTAGCCATTTACAATGACAAGCCTCCACCGTGGCAGTCGAGTGTGGCAAGGAGGGCGCCGTCAGTGTCATGATAGCGTCGCGCAAAAAGGCTTCACAGATCGCTTTTGAGCTCTCACTGTGATAAAGACAAGCAGCCATCCAAGGTATGGCCATACAAGGAGCCATTACTCCTGAGGCTGTAAACTTGTTTGGAAGGCATTGTATCATCACTGCAGAAGAGGCAAAGAAGTGCCCTCGAAGCTCGCTGCGGCACAGTGAAAAGAGGCGTTTTGACAATTAGAATCTTATTGAATCTACGCTTCAGCCAAGCCCACCCCCGCCCCCCGCATCCCCCCCCCCGCACACCCGACATCAAGAA
>PIJE02005340.1:12500-19423 GCA_002895965.2 Coryphaenoides rupestris | reverse complement strand
TAACGTCTGCATGTGATCTGGATATGGCTACAGCTTGACTGTGTGCGAGTAATGGCTTATATTGCACACACATCGGGCGTAAGATAACTGACCTGATCCTGTCACTTTCCATTCTGCCAATCAGTGTATGTGTGTTGCGTCAGACTTGCACCAGCCTCCGATTACACGCTGGGAGTGTTAGTGTGAGAATCCTGCCATGGGTGGATGAGGTTTTCTTTTTATTCTGGGAGTGAACAAAAGGTGAGAAAGAGGCGGCGAAATCTCAAAGTGACGGGTCGGGGGGGCGAAAAAAGATGAGAACGTCTCCGCTGTTGCGTAATATCATGGTCTTTGTCCTGTCGTGTGCGGCTCCCAACAAGCTTCAAACGGGTGAATCGGATAGCCGACGTTCACCGCGGAGTCTGTGAAATGCGTATTTCCGTGCCCCTCGCATCAACACGTGTAAAAGCAATTAAATAAATACTTGCAGGTCAAGTTTCGGGCCAATCGTTAGCTTCGATGGCCACAGACCATGTGATCCACGGGGGCGTATGTCCTCCCTGTTGCTGTGCCTCCCTCCATGACTGACGGGTTAAAGGTCAATCAGCTCAATCAATGACATTCTATGCGATGCGTTTGCCTACGAGTTTGATTGTTCTCTATGCAGTTCTAAATGCTGGTAATGACGCTAAAAAACCCCTCTGTTCTCTGTGTGTGCCTGTCTGTCTGTCTGTCTGTCTGTCTGTCTGTCGGTCTGTGGCAGCGGTCTGAGGAGAAAGTCGAGATGTTTCGGCTCGCCGGAGTTCCGCCCAAACAGAAGATCACCTTTTTTAAAGTCTCCGACAACGCCCTCATCAAACCAGGTGAGCGGCACCAGGCTTTCACACCAGGGGGGCGCCGGGACCTCAGATCCCGACACAACATTCTGGACAATACGGTTCTTTTTTTTGTTTGGGTGTTGAACGCCCGCGATGAGGTTCTAACGCTCCGTCCTGTCGCTCGGTCTCGCGTGTGCAGGCACTCCTCTGTACGCGGCGCACTTCCGCCCGGGCCAGTACGTGGACATCACGGCGAGGACGTAAGCTGGCCTCTTCCTCTCCTCTCCCCTACTACTCTTCTGTCCTCTCCTGTCCTCTCATCTCCCCTATTACTCTTCTGTCCTCCCCTTTCTCCTCCTCCTCCCCTCTCCCCTCTTCTCTCCTCTCCCCTGCTTCTGTCCTATCCTCTCCCCTCCTCTCCTCTCCTATCCTCTCCCCTACTCCTCTCCTCTTCGGTCCTCTCCTCTCCTCGGTTTTCACCTGAGTTATGGTTCCTTCTCTCGTATCCTCTCTCCCGTCCTCCCCTCTTCTCTCATCCTCTCCTCTCCTCCTCTCTCTTCTCCAAATAGATTTTTTGACGGTTTGACAATAATATCATAATAAACCTTTATTTATACGTTTAGCACCTTCCGTGCATCCCTCAGATAAAGTGGGAGGATCGTTTGAAGAAACCTCGCCGTGAACTTTCATGCGTTTTTGCTGCGTCCGTGCTTCTTTTTTTGCTGTGTCTGAACTTTTACTGAGTGTGTGCGTGTGCGTGTGTGCGTGTGTGTGTGTGTGCGTGTGCGTGCGCAGGATCGGTAAGGGATTCCAGGGTGTCATGAAACGTTGGGGGTTCTCGGGTCAACCGGCCAGCCACGGACACACAAAGACTCATCGCAGACCCGGAGCCTCGGGACCAGGGGGGGTAAGACAGATACACACACACACACACACACACACACACACACACACACACACACACACACACACACACAGTGGGGAACCAGTGGAGCTCAAAGCAGCCCCATCAGTGACAGATCAGCAGATTTCCTTGTTTAGTATCAGTTCTGTGTGTGTGTGTGTTGTGTGTGTGTGTGTGTGGTGTGTGTGTGTGTGTGTGTGTGTGTGTGTGTGTGGTGTGTGTGTGTGTGTGTGTGTGTGTTGCGCTGATTGGTGTCTCTCCCACGCACACGTTTAGGATCCAGCCAAGGTGTTCAAAGGCAAGAAGATGCCCGGCCAAATGGGCAATTACTATGACACGGCACTGGGCCTTAAGGTATGTATGCGCACGCACACGCACACACACACACGCACACACACACAATGCACACACACATACATGCTCACACACACATACATGCTCACACACACACATGCTCACACACATACATACTCACACACAGAATGTCGATCTTGTTCGCCCTTGAAGAGGACTTGAACTGATACTCCTCTGTATTCTCTCTCTCTCTCTCTCTCTCCCTCGCTCTCTCTCTCTCTCGCTCTCCTCCTATTTCTCTACCTTGCTCGCGCACTCTGTTGAACGCACACTCTTCCTCACTCCGTCCATCTCCTCTTCTGTCCTCTGTCTCTGGTCTCTCTCTCTCTCTCCCTCTCTGCTCTCCCTCTCTGCTCTCTCTCCTCTCTCCCCCCCTCTCCTGTCGCTCTCTCTCTCCTCCCCCTCTCTGCTCTCCCTCTCTGCTCTCTCTCCCCCCCCTCTCCTGTCGCTCTCTCTCTCTCTCCCTCTCTGCTCTCCCTCCTCTCTCCCCCCCTCTCCTGTCGCTCTCTCTCTCTCTCCTCTCTGCTCTCCCTCTCTGCTCTCTCTCCCCCCCCTCTCCTGTCGCTCTCTCTCTCTCTCCCTCTCTGCTCTCCCTCTCTGCTCTCTCTCCTCTCTCCCCCCCTCTCCTGTCGCTCTCTCTCTCTCCCTCTCTGCTCTCTCTCCTCTCTCCCCCTCTCCTGTCCCTCTCTCCTCCTCTCCTGTCGCTCTTTCTCTCTCCCTCTCTGCTCTCTCTCCCCTCTCCTGTCCCTCTCTCCTCTCTCCCCCTCTCCTGTCGCTCTCTCGCTCTCCCTCTCTCCTCTCTCTCCCGCTCTCCTTTTCTCTCTCGCTCCTCCCTCTCTCCTCTCCTCTCTCTCCCTCTCTGCTCTCTCTCCCCTCTCCTGTCCCTCTCTCCTCTCTCTCCCTCTCTCCTCTCTCTCCCTCTCTCCTCTCTCTCCCTCTCTGCTCTCTCTCCCCTCTCCTGTCCCTCTCTCCTCTCTCTCCCTCTCTCCTCTCTCTCTCTCTCTCTCTCTTAGGCACGGCTTCGCGAGGCTAACTAGCCGGAGGGTGACAAACCGTGTTCTCCAAAAGGACCAACGTCACGGCACTTCTCTTTCGTATTATTTGACCAAGGGCGATCAGGAAGGAACAAGCAAAGACAACACATATGAGAGACGTGAAAGCTCTCCGTCATCACGCAGCTGCTCTTACGTAGAAGGGCGACGCGTTCTTCCCTCCCACCACCAGGGCGGCGGAGCGACCGTCGAATTCTTCTTTGGACAGACACTTCACCACGTGGCAGTCCTGCACCTGGAACACCAACGCAACTTTGTCGGGGGTTATGTCACCACAACGTTCGAGTGCACATTGAATTAATTACAAACTGAAATAAGACCGATGACTGGGCCTTGGTGTAGGCCTAGATCGCAACACACACACACACATATTGGAAATATACAACAAAAAAACACATTTTGTTGTGGGTGGCCAAACGTAGCCATTCCATCATCTTCACGTCAACAGAACCCATGCAAGGAGAACGGCCTCCAGAATAATTTTAATGAACGATCGAGTCAATCTCGCTTAAGACCTCAACGTCTTTTTCCCACACCGCCAAGAGCAATCAAACTTATTGATCGTAGCTTTGACCCGACTGCGGATTCATGATTAATACCGCTGGCGTTGCCCCTGAAGAATGCAAAATCCCCCAAAAAAAAGAAGCAAATGAGAATTGAAGCGAGCTTAAATTAGTCTTTGATCTTCTGTCTATAGGGTGACGGGGGGTTCATGTAATGCAGGGAAGTTATCAAAAAACTTTTGGGGTTGAAGAGAGTATTGCATGAATAATTAATGGCAGAGACACCATCGCTATGGCAATGTGTTCATGTTAAGTCAAGAGAGACAAAGACTACGACAATCTATTTTAAGTATGTATTAAGGGTATGCATAAAAGGAGTTTTGAGGGATGACTGGGGTTTGCTTTTACTGGTAGTGGTGAAATAGACTACAAGGTAAAATATTCCCCAAGTATTCAAGTGTAAGTTGGTATGTTAACTTGTGGCGATCGCTTGTCAATAGAAACTTCCCGTAATCCACAGCGAGTTGGGGAATACAACGAAATAACATCCGCTATTCAAAACAGCATCCAGAACAAAAGCTGTGTCCGTTACCTGCAACATTGTGACCGGGTGTTTCTCTCCCGACTTGGTCCAGATAGGAATCATACCCAACTTAACCGCCACCAATCCAACTCTTCGACTTCCTGAAATAACAATAATAATAGTATGTCAGGACACAATGACTGACAACCAATGGCGATCACACAGACAGACAGACAGACAGACAGACAAAACAGACACACACCTTCAGTCCACTCGTGTCGCGGCCACGGCTCGTCTTTGAGAGGGTTCAGCTTCTCGGCCGTCTGTCTGGCGTACTCCTCGCCGGTGCTCTGCCTCATGTACTTCTGGTTGTCCTCGGTCAGGTGCTCATCGAACCACGTGGTGTTCTTTATCGTGCGAACACATCCCAGGGCGAGGACAGGACTGCCAAAGAAATGGTGTGTGTCACATAAAGATAAGATAAGATAAGATAAGATAAAACTTTAGTCATCCCAAAGGAAATTATTGTGCCAGTGGTTGCACAGCAACAGAATAAACGATAGAGAAATAAACCATAGAATAATAAAAAATGAAATAACAAATGAACAAATTTACAGTCAGTCTAAGTCCTCGGAGAAGGATAAAAATATAGATAAGATAAGATATTCAGTCAGCAAAACAAGTTGGCAATGGTATTGGGGAGTAGTGGTGAGAAGTATTATTGCACATGAGAAATATTGCACATGATGATGAAAGGTAATAATTGAAGGGTAATAATAATAATAATAATAATAATAATAATAATAATGGTTAGAGGAAGTATTGCACATGATATTAGGAATATTAAGAATATTGCACATAATAATGAAAGGTAATAATTGAAGGATAATAATAATGATAATAATAGTAAGAGGAAGTATTGCACATGAGATTAAGAATATTAAGAATATTGCACATAATGATGAAATGTAATAATTGAAGGGTAATAATAATAATAATAATATTAAGAATGTTGCACATAATGTTAATAATGTTATGTTGGTAATGTTAACATGATAAAGGATCCCTTTTGGCTCCACGTGAAGTATTTGAGATGTATTGTTATAATATATAATGTAATATTATATATAATATAATATATATATTATAATATAATATAAATATAATATAATATAATATATATATATTATATATATAATATAATATATATATTATAATATAATATATAATATAATATATATAATATATATATAATATATATAACACATTGTATTTTCTTATCGGTACCTCAAAGTGTGTTAATAAAAGATAATAATAAAGATATAGCAGCTATAAGTCATTAGTATGATCACCTGTCAGACGCTCCTCCGGCTCGTAGGACAGACACGCACGGTGCTCGCAGCAGAAGTAAACGAGTCGTCCACATTGTGTGTATATATTATTATTATTATTATTATTATTATTATTACAAAAACTAAAGAATATATCAAGATATTACTGGACTTCTCACATCAGTAGGACACACGCGTCTGTTGTGACTGAGAGATGTCACCCTGACGACTTCCGCTACGGCAGCGAAGTGGGTCCGACTAGTGGCGTCTACGCTGAGAAAGGTTCCGCACTGAATGTCAAATAATATTATTATTATTAATAATAATAATAATAATCGTAATAATATAAATATAAATATTAACACTAATATATTTTACAATTTTGTACATCATTTTTATAATAATAATAATACAAATACAAATAATCTGGTTACGATTCAAGGTTGCCATTCGTTTTCCCTTGTTTTCTGTCTATTCTTGCCGTCTAATCCATTGCATTTAAATCAAAGTCAAAGTCAGTGTTTTATTGTCACATGTACATCATAACACAGGGCCGTTCAGGAGTGGACTGAGTACGCAGCCCTGAGGTGCTCCGGTGCTCAGGGTCAGTCAGTACCGTGGATGTGAGAGGACTGCCCATCCTCACCACCTGGGGGGGGGTCTGCTCTGCCCGTCAGGAAGTCCAGGATCCAGGTGCAAAGGGAGTTTGTGTTTAAGCTCTCCTGAGCTTGTGGACGAGCCTAGCGAGCACAATTGTGTGTTGAATCCTGAGCTGTAATCCGTGAACGTACGTGTTTCCCTTACCCAGGTGGGGGAGGACGGTGTGTGCTGTCAGAGCGACGGCGTCGTCGTCTGTAGATCTGTTGGGGATGGTATGCAAATTGAAAGGGGGTTCATAATAATACAAAATAAGAAAACTGAATCCATCTGGGTCGAGTAGAATAGAATATTAGCCTCAGGACAGTACCTTGTGATTCTGTTGCCTGAATATTGATATTAGTGGAGAGGTATTACACAATGGAAAATGGAAATCGTCATTGTGTTATCCTGGTGTTTTATTGTACTTCTTTATATATACTGTATATATGTACGTACTGTAATCTATTATGCCAAATAAACAATTTAAAACCCAAAAGGATTAACATCATGATCGTCTGACTTTTCTCATCTGAAGTTTTCTGTGTTTGTATTTCAGCATCATTTAAAGTGTGTGTTTGTGTTCTGAGTAATGCGAGGTCCCCCCTAAGGGTTTGAGTGATTATGCAAAAGTAGCTACCTTGCTATTTCTGTCAAGCGGTGAGAGCCTATATCGGCACTGAGGTAATTGACATGGGGCGTTTGGGGGCGACGCAAAAATAAAATCCAATCTGTCGAAAATGGCTCTTTGTTTTTGTTTAAACCTCATTTTGTCTACGGAGCGTTAGTTAATTCTTCATTCTAGTTCTTCAACAGACGCACA
>PIJE02005340.1:0-2500 GCA_002895965.2 Coryphaenoides rupestris | reverse complement strand
GAACTACTCGGCGTACTTCACACCTCAGGTCTAAATAGCGCGAGACTCCCAAAGCGCTTTAAATATGCAGCATTTTCCAATAAGGATTCAACCCTCAACCTCATAAAGCCGAGAGTGGAGCGGAAGAGTGGAGACGAGCTTATTCTCCATTCTTTCACTAAAAAAATATATGTATGTCGGAGTATTCAATTATCTAGAAGTTTCACTTTTTAATCCAAGTGTAAAATAGTGTGTCGCCGATGGTAGTTCACGGATGAGGGGGACTATTTTGATAAATATATGCAGTTATATAATATATCCATTGTCTTGGAGACTTTAGTTAGACTTGTAGAAAGAGCCGTCTCTTTCTCATACGTCAGCGGACTAATTCGGATTATCTGTGTACCACAGCGATATATATATTGCTGTCTCTTTCGTCAAATCTAATTATTGAGTACGTCGCTTTGGGTGAAAGCGTCTGCCAAATGCCCTGAATGTAAATGTAAAGGTAAATGTAGATCTTTAGACCGCGGTGGAAACACAGCCAAGTTCCTCGGTACTTTTAGGTGGAAACGCGGCGTATGTGAGTGATGGGCCACAGTGTCAGTGCCAGTGCTTCTCCCCGACCTGTCGTAGTCCTGGCAGATCTCCCCGACCGCCACCAGAGCCTTGAGATACTCGTTGGGCTGGTAGGGGTGGATGTAGTGGAGAGAGCAGCTGTTCCGGGGGTACCCCGTTGGAACGCCGTGAAATCTATTGCCAACGTGGGTGGCACACTACACACCACACACACAGCATGCCACGCAACACAACGCCCACAGAAACATCACACACACACACGCATCCACGCACACAGAAACCACACAGCACACACACACACGCACACCGACGCATCCACCGCACCCACAGCAATACCACCACACAGACACACACCACACCATGCCATTACACCACACATCCACGACACAGAAATCACACACAGACACCACTGCACACTCCACTACACAAACACAACACAACCACACACACAGACACAAAGCCACACACACACACACACACACACACACACACACACGTACACACACACACACACACACACACACACACACACACACACACACACACACACACACACACACACACACACACACACACACACACACACACACACACACACACACACACACACACAGCTTGAGTGAGCATCGATTCGTCGCAGACATTTAGCAATGCAAATATCATGGATAATGCAGAAGCTCACACACACTCACGGTGAATTGAATTTGACAGCCTCCCATGATGTAGTCCAGAAAGGAATACATTTTAATAATCTGTCGGATAAAAGAAAGTAAAACACACATTTAGCACATATATTTTTCTTTGGGGGGGGGGTGGGGGGGGGTGGTGTTTTATGGAGGTTTTACGGCGACTTACAGGCGAGGGACGAGATGGAAGAGCGGAACAAACAAACATACATAGCGTGACACCGGTTTGTCCTAAAGGCAGGAAAAACTCTCGGCTGTATTTACCGACCGCGGTGCACTTAGCGCGGTCCAGCGGACGAACCCTTTCATCGTCGTTATGGTAACACCGTGAAAAACCGTCGGAGGGAAGGAAGGCGGGCGGGGAGACGGGAGGAAGAGAACAGTCCTCCTTCGCAAAAGGGCGGCAAGACGCCGAGGTAGAAGAGGGAGAAAAATGCACTATGCAAAAGCTTACCAGCGTCTACGAACGCTCTGAAGACCCACAAAAGATTGTAAAATATCCTGTGTATCAATCCTAGGCTTAGCCCTGCTTCTTCCGCTCACGTATATGGGTTAACGACATATATACCTCACTGTACTCAAAGCAGGTAGGGTTAGGTGGTGTCTTGCTCAGGTGAGGCATCTCGACACCTGCGAGCGCTTAGCTAGGAGGAGCCCGGGGATCGAACCAGCAAGCTTCCTGTTGCCAGACAACCGCTCTTATACCTCCTGAGCTACTAAAATTTTGATATAGAGACAGACAGATGGACAGACAGACAGACAGACAGACAGACGGTGGCAGGCCAACCCGGAACCTCGGTCCTGTTCAGTACTGATGGCTCACCCCCAAGTTCCCGCGAAAGGGGTAACACTACCAGCTAACCTTACCCTGTACTCTATACCAGGCCTGATAATTAGCTCCTAAGGCGTGTACTTACTAAACTTAACATCTAGCCCGGAACTGCGATATGTAATTAAAATAACTCTATAATTAACTTAGCAAGGTTGAGACTCGTGCTTAACTAATTCCCTAAATCTTAGTATAATTAGCTATAACTTTAGCAAACTGGTAATAACTCCCATGTAATTTTGAGGTGGTCAGCCAGGCTCAATCTGAATGCTAGTATTACTGTCCTCATTCTTTTAGTGGGGAAATTGACGCCGCTGGGGGGGGGGAAGAGGTGCGATTGGGTGGTTGGTCTTCATCACCTTACAGTGGTTGAGGATGACTACGCCAGAGTTTCTGTAGTTCTTTTTCTTCACTTATCTCTCTTTTT
>PIJE02005339.1:0-19424 GCA_002895965.2 Coryphaenoides rupestris | reverse complement strand
CTGTGTTAAAATTTTATAGTTTTTTTGTTTGTTCGTTTTTAACTGATCCTCCTATGTACAGCGCTTTAGGTACTAGAAATGCGCTCAATAAATTTGTATTATTATTACATTGTCAATGGTAGGCTTCGGGGGGACTCCCTTGGACGGTACACCTATAGCTCAGCTCTTGGCAGTAGCTCTGGACTATGCAATAACTGATTTGAACTTAACCTTTCTGAGAGCCTTCAGTCAAGCCACTGACACCACTCTTTGATCAGTCAAATAACAGTATCTGAACAGAACAGACACCCAACATTTGCACTAAGAAAATGTTAAAAATCAAACCCAGCTACAAATGGGGTAAAGACAGCTCTGAAATGTACCATAACTCAGTTACACAGCCAGAAACCCAAGCACTCCTAAGCTCATTTCTATCACAAATTACCCACATGATAAAAAAGGCATGAACCTGGCCGTATACCACCTAAATAATTTAATAACTTATTTGAACTGAACTCCTCTGCTATGTGCTGTGGTATATTGCCCACCTAGGTACAAGGATTTTGAGAACTTTCTGTCTGGAGCTATGATGGATTACGATTTTTTTTAATTTCTGGCGATGTGAATATTCATGTCTGTTGTGAATCCAGTCCTCTGGTTAAAGACTTCCTGTCTCTGATTGACTCTTTCAATCTCACTCAGTGGGTCGCTGGTCCGACTCACGAAAAAGGGCACACACTAGACCTAGTGCTGTCTATAAACGGAACAGAACCCAAGGTTCTGTTTAATACTCTTGACTCTCTTGTTAACCCTCGGGATACTGCCCCTGTTGTACCATCGCCTGCTCTCTGCAATGATTTTCTCAATTTCTTGTTTTGGTGCATGCCTGTTTTAGTTCAGGAGTCTTTCCAGCTCCTTTTAAACATGCCATAGTGCAGCCACTCATCAAAAAGCCAAGTTTGGACCCCTCTGTTCTTTCAAATTCCAGACCCATCTCTAAACTGCCCTTTCAATCCAAAGTGTTGGAGAAAGTAGTCTCTATTCAACTGCAATCTTTTCTAGAGAAAAATGATGTCTGAGAAGTTTGTATGGTTTTAGACGTCGTCATAGCACTGAAACTGCTCTTTTAAGAATGTTTAATGATCTTGTCTTAACCCTTTAAAACCGACGGGAGCGCCGGCGCTCCCAAAACACCCCCCTCACTCTAACTACCGTAACTCCTCGAGCGTTTGCGCGATCAAGGAAATTTCCCACCGGTATCTGGAAAGCAGAGGGAGCTGCGGCTTTCCAACGCATATATGCGCGGAGTTGCGGCAGAAAGTTTGCGCAAAACTTTGGGGCGCTGAGCTGCAGGAGACGACAGAGGACCCCGGCTTGTTTACGTCGTGTTTATATCGTTTTTTTGTATTATTTAGAGTGTGTTTAGAGTGTTTAGAGTGTTTAGAGCGGTGTTTGTCTCAATTTTGAGAAGATCTGCCCGGAGAAACGGTCATCCCAGCAGATTGGTTGCGGACAGATGAAGGAGATACTGAACACAGTAAGTCTACACATTGTACCTCACATACTTTACTACGATGTTGACTTACACTCAACCTTTCAACTTCATTGTAATAGTATTGTTGTGTAGAATGTGTAATAGCGCTGCGCGATCGATCAAATGGCGCTAGACTCAGCGGGGGGGGGGGGGGGGGAGGGGGGGAGGGAAGGTCTTGGGACGTCCCGTGGGGGGAGGGGAGGTGTCGGGTGTCCTGTGTGTGTGTGTGTTGACAAAGCTGTTACAATAGATCATTTCAAACAATGTCATGTTCAATATTTGAACATCTATCTTGGTTTACTTATTTTTACTGAATGTATCTTACTAGTATTGTGATTTTACATCTGATCTGACCTCATGTTATTGTAATATTATTGTTGTATAGAATGTGTAATAGCGCTGTGCTACAGACTCAGCGGGGGGAGGGGGGGGGGTGTTGGGTGTCCTGGTGTGTGTGTGTGTGACAAGTGTGTTTACAAGCTGCCTGCTGAACAAGCAAGTTACAATAGATCATTTCAAACAATGTCATGTTCAATATTTGAACATCTATCTTGGTTTACTTATTTTTATTTTTTTTTATTTTATTTTTTATTTCATTTATTTATTTTTATCTTACTTGTATTGTGATTTCACATCTGATCTGACCTCATGTTATGTCTCTATTACTTTTAGGATGCCTTCTGGTGAAGGGCACCAGAGAGCCGTCCCGGTCTGGGTCAGGTTCCCGGTCTGGGTCAGGTTCCCGGGCGGGGTCGGCGACGCCAGAAGCCGCTCATCGCATCGTGGTGCTTGGAAAACGGTGGCAGACCCTGATGTAGTCCCTCATCTTCCCAGGTTTACCCCAAAAAGAAACCTTAGTGTTCAATCCCCTCTCAATGTTGGTAATCCATCACCAGGTGACATTTTTTCTCATTTTTTGGACCAAAGACTAAAAACGCCTGGACATGAGGAGAAAAAAGAGGCCACAGAATGGACACTAAATGCCCAAGGCTCACAATCTTTTGTGGAGTGATATATTACTTGTCATTGAATATATTGAATATGTCAAATCCTTTCGTCATGGACATTCAAAGTGTGTTTTCAGTAAAAGCCTGTAAAAATCCAATTCCGATTATTATTTTTTCTTGATTAAACACTGTCTTTACATACCTATAACATACAGTAATGCAAAATAGCTGCCAGATATTGAAAGTTCAAGGAATGCTGAAAAAAGGGGCAAAAGCACTTACTCACAGTACATTACTTTGACACTTTTACAGCCAAAAAAACAAAAGTGGTCCAGGCGGACTGTTTGAGGCTTAGGTGTTAATTGTGGGTGTGCTGCTATCTTGGTAACATTAGATCTGACCGCGGCCTTTGATACTGTGGATCATAAGACCCTTCTATTCCGCCTTGAACAGTGTGTTGGCATTAAAGGTGCTGCCCTCATGTTACTTAAGTCGTACTTGACTGACAGGAGTTTCTCTGTCCATTTAGGTGAGTTCTCCTCAAATGTAGCCCCCCTTATCTGTGGTGTCCCGCAAGGCTCTATTCTAGGCCCTTTATTATTTTCTTTATATATGCTGCCCCTGGGTTCCATTTTTCGTTTGCACAGTTTCTTTTCATTGCTATGCGGATGATGTCCAACTCTACCTTCCTTTGAAAGTAAAATGTAAATATTCCCTCAAGCCTCTGCTAGCTGGTCTAGATGACATTAAGACTTGGATGGATTTAAATTTCCTCAATCTTAATGACGGGAAGACAGAGGCTATTGTGTTTGGGCATTGTCTAAATGACTGTTGGTGCTCTAGGACCCCTCGCTGCCAAAAATCGCTCCTTCATCAAAAGTCTCGGTGTCACAGAGAGGGTTATACATGCCTTTATTTCATCCAGGTTTGTAAGGTTTGTATTGTAATGGTTTGTATGTGGGTGTAGACCAGCTCTCCCTGCCAAACAACCAAACAAAAGAGAATAAAATCTGACTATTGGATTGATTCTGAATGCAAAAATCGTAGAAAAAGTCTGAGAAAACTATCAAACCAAAAACATCGGCAACCAGACAACCAAGATATTCGCACAAAACATAAAATCAGAGCAAAGAAGAATACACATCAAAATCAACTAAAATATATAGAAGAATCAATTAACTCAAACAAATTCTGGGACAATTGGAAACATTTAAACAAAAGGCCTCGTGATGAATTAACAATCCAAAACGGAGCTATATGGATAGAGCATTTCACAAACCTATTTGACCATCATATTTTAAATTCTGACCAGCAACAAATATCTGAAAAATTGGAAAACCTTGACTATAAAGGATAACCGAAACCCATTGGACTTCCCAATAACTAGAAAGAGTTGGAGGGAAAGCTACACAATCTACAGCCCAGAAAGGCCTGGGGCGTGGATGGTATCCTGAATGAGATTCTAATACATACGGACCCCAAATTCAAATTGGCCATAATAAAACTTTTCAATCTGATACTAAATGTAGGCTACTTCCCTGACACCTGGAACGAAGGACTTATCACCCCCATATATAAGAAGGGTGATAAATGTGACCCAAACAACTACAGGGGCATCAGTGTCAACAGTAACCTTGGGAAAGTGTTCTGCAGCATACTTAACACAAGAATAATGGACTACCTCACAGAACACAATATATTAAATAAAAGCCAAATTGGATTTCTCCAAAATTATCGGACATCAGACCTCTATGGGGTACGGTGACACAGCAAGAAGGTCCTGGGATCGATTCCCGCCTGGGGCGCTATTGACTGTGGGGTGTATGGGAGAATGTTATTATAAAACATAGTTGCCATCTTGTAAGAATATGTGCTATAAGAAAACTGAGTGTTGGGAGACATGGTCTGGGGTGGGGGTCGAATAGGAAGGAGGAGGAAGTCTAGGACGGTGGGTCTTCAGGAGGACAGAGAACAATGACAAAAACACACCCCCAACAGGATAGAAGAATTGATTAAGACAAGCAAATGGTCATATGCAAATAGGAGACAACAGGTTTCAAAAGTGAATCTCAGACAGTAAGGCACCGGGAATGAACTCACAACCTGAAGGGCCAAGGAAAAGCTACACCTCCAGCTAATCGCAGATAAGGGACATCCCTGGCTATCATATGACGTAGCAATTCTCAGATAGAATAATTGCATCTCAAACAAGTGAGATTTCTAAATTAAAGCAAACACAATACTTATATAAGTTGGGAGTAATTTACTGTGAGCTCTTCTCCCACAGAGTGAACCCTCAACAGACTTTCACATGACTGTGTTTGGCCACTATATTCACAGCAGGAGATTCCTGGAGCTGACACCGGGGAGGCACTGACCCCCACCCATGATCTCACAAACAGCTTCCCTCAGTTACATCAAGGAGATTTACTGTATTGATAAGCCAAGTTCCCCTGAGACAAGACTGAGACTCTTGTGTTGATAAGCCTCGAGTGACATCTACCTTGGTTTTGTATGTTAATGGATGGTCACGGCAGGGGATGCAGATTCTCTCACATTGCTAGTTATTTCAATATATGTCGGTTAAGATTCTTCATGTGGCGTGTTAATAACTTTACTTAGTCTTATTTACTTAGTCTTATTCTAGTTTTAAGTGGTTTACTTATCAGCATATATATTTATAGTTCATTCATCTTTGCTATTTCTATTTTCAATATATTATATATGTGATATCAGAGTTTGTATTGTAGGGTTTGGTACTGTGACGGAGCGGCACCGTCACTTACGGCACTGACTGCGGGCGCACGCTGACACCTACACACACAAACATTTCACTAATCATTCCCCGCCCTCTTCCGGTCTCGCAATATATCATTAAATATAGTCATTAAACTACTTTTATCTCTCTTCCCATTCTGTTTTAGTAGCGCAACCAAGGGTGCACACCAACCACATGTTTGGGTTATTTTGGGGTTAATATATATTTGGGGTTTAGGCAGCCTTTTGTTAGAAAATGTATTGATTGGTTGTTTATGTAATTGCTATGCCCAGTGGGAGGGGCTACTGGAAAAAGGGGGCCATTTTGTCCTGATGTGGGAGGGGCAACTGGGAAAAGGGGGCCATTTTGTCCTGATTGGGTCGTGTCATGGGGTTACAGAGAAGGTAATGTCTGTGAAGGAGATTGCGGAGTGAAGCGCATAGTCCTGTGTTGAGTTACTCTAGCATATTTTGTTTTCTGTTCACTTTTTGTACATTGTGGGAGGTCGGCAAAATAAATGACACCAACTGAGTATCTTCTGACTACGCCTGTGTTTTTCACGTTTTTTTCGGAGTCTGAAAGAGAACCCCGTCACAGGTACAAACAGTGATCTCCTGGCCTTTCTGTGTGGAGTTTGCATGTTCTCCCCGTGCTCCGTGGGGTCTCCTTCCACAGTAAGAACCCAAATTAAAAACGTGAAAATTGCTTTCCTGTCCTGTCTGACCAAAGACCTGGAGCTGCTGGTCCCCGGGCGCCGTAAAAGGGCTGCCCACTGGATGGGCAGCATAACACAGGATGGGTCAAATGCAGAGACTACATTTCCGCGGGCCACCCTCCCTGCATGCTGTGTGTTTGGCGGTCACCACTTCCTGCATGCTGTGTTTGTGACCATAAGTGTGGACTAATAAAGTGATCTTTCATCTTTCTTTCTTTCACATGTTCACACATTAATTGATAAATGTGCAAACCAAAATAAAAGTAAAATATTTGCCTGTTTTGTGGATTTCCAAAAGGCATTTGACTCTATTTGGCTTATAATTATATAAACTCATTAAGAGTGGTGTGGGGGGGAAACTGTATGACGTCATTAAATCTATGTATTCCAGCAGTAAGTCTGCAGTCAAAATTGGATCGAACAGGACTGACTTTTTCAACCAAAATAGGGGACTGCGGCAGGGCTGCAGTTTGAGTCCTACACTATTCAACATTTATATTAATGAATTGGTACAAACATTAAAGAATTGTACAGTTCCAGGACTCATACTGCAGGACACAGAAATCAAATGTCTGCTTTATACAGATGATTTGGTTTTGTTGTCACCAACAAAAGAGGGCCTGCAGCAGAGCATGAATACTGTATATTGGCAACATTTTGTGGGCCCTGAAAATCAATCAGCAAAAAACAAAGATTCTAATTTTTCAAAAGCGTTCCAGGATACAGGGAAACACAAATAATTGTAAAATTGGGAACAACATAATTGAACAAACAAATACACCTATCTAGGCATAACCATAAATTCAACTGGAAACTTTGGCTTGGCTGTGAAGGAACTTAAAGAAAAGGCGAAAAGAGCATTTTATGCCATCAAAAGATCAATACAATTAGAAATACCAATTAGAATTTGGATGAAACTATTCAAATCAGTTATTGAACCAATTGCACTTTATGGTTGTGAGGTGTGGGGTCCACTCACAAAATGTGAATTTTCAAAGAGGGACAAACATCCAACTGAAGTCCTGCATGCAGAGTTCTACAAAAGTATCCTCCGGGTACAGAGGAAAACGCCCAACAATGCATGCAAGGCAGAATTAGGCCAATACCCTCTCATTATAAAAATCCAAAAAAGAACAATTAAATTCTGGCAACACCTGAAAAGCCAAGAGCTGAATATAGGAAGGAGCCCCTGAGCCAACTGGTCCTGAGACTGATTTAAAACCAACTGACATCACAGAGGCTCAGCACAACAATAGAATGGCCAGAGAAATTTTACCCAACAAAATTACAACCACTGAAAAGGAAAATAACATAACCCATTGGAAAGAAGTCACTAAAACACAGCACAAATTACAATGCTATTTGGCCCTAAAACATGAATATAGAACAGCGACTTACCGGAGTACAATAAAAGACATGAAACTCAGGAAAACCATGACAATGTACAGACAGTGAGCACAGCCTCGCCATCGAAAAAGGCAAACACAGGCAGACCTGGCTGCCCAGACTGTGCTCGCACTGCAGTCTGGGGGCTGTAGAGACAGAGCTGCACTTCCTAACCCAGTGTCCTAAATATGTTGAAATTAGAGAGGCCTCATACAATAAATTCTGCGCAATCGTCCCTGAATTTAGAAATTTAACAAACGAAGAGACGCTACCCCACATTCTGGGAGAGAACCAGGACCTGGCCACTCTGGCAGCTAAATACATAGCAGCCTGCCATAACCATAAGAACAGGGTGGAGGACAAATTCAAGAGCCATGACGTGAGGGGTGTGTGGAAGGGGCTGCAGACAATCACGGACTTCAGCGGGAGAACCAGCGGTGTAGAGAACTCCTCTACCTCCCTCCCAGGCGAGCTAAACACCTTCTTTGCTTGGTTCGACGTGAACGGCAGCCCGCCGAAGTCAGCGCTGCCTGAGAAGACCAGCCTGCTGAACATCTCAGAGGCTGACGTGCGCAGAGCCTTCAAGCGGGTGGACATCCGGAAGGCGGCGGGCCCAGACCACATCCCGGGGCACGTCCTCAGAGCATGCGCAGACCAGTTGGCAGGAGTCTTCACAGACATCTTCAACCTGTCCCTGTCCCAGGCTGTTGTTCCCGAGGTCTTCAAGATGTCCATCATCGTGCCTGTCCCTAAAACACCCCAAGGTAACCTGCCTGAATGACTGGAGACCCGTAGCCCTCACCTCGATTGTCAGTAAATGCTTCGAGAGGCTGGTCAAGGACTTCATTTGTTCCATGTTGCCTGCCACGCTGGACCCATGGCAATTTGCGTACCGTCAAAACAGATCCACCGACGACGCGATTGCCATGGCACTTCACACCGCCCTTTCTCACCTGGAGGGGAAGAACTGTTGTGTGCGAATGCTGTTTGTGGACTTCAGCTCAGCGTTCAACACGATAGTTCCTGCCAAGCTCGACACCAAGCTGTGGATGGGCAGCACCACCTCAGAGCCACTGACCCTCAACACTGGAGCCCCTCAGGGATGCGTGTTGAGCCCTCTCCTCTACTCCCTGTACACCCACGACTGCATGACTATGCACAGCTCCAACGTCATCATCAAGTTTGCTGACGACACGACAGTGTTGGGACTGATCGCCGACGACGACGAGACAGCCTACAGGGAGGAGGTTGGATCACTGGCACAGTGGTGCCAAGAAAACAACCTCGTCCTCAACGTCAAGAAGACCAAGGAGCTGATCGTGGACTACAGGAAGCGGAGAGGAGAGCACGCCCCCATCTCCATAGACGGTGCTGCAGTAGAGAGGGTCAGCAGCTTCAAGTTCCTCTGCGTGCACATCTCCGAGGACCTCACATGGACCACGCACACCACACACGTGGTGAAAAAGGCCCAACAACGCCTGTATTTCCTCAGGCGACTGAGGAAATTCAACATGTGCCCCCGCATCCTTAGAACATTCCACTCTTGTACCATCGAGAGTGTTCTCACAGGATGCATCACCGTCTGGTACGGGAACTGCACCGCACTGGAGCGTAGAACACTACAGAGGGTGGTGCGGACGGCCCAGTACATCGTTGGAGGTGAGCTTCCCTCCCTCCTGGATATATACACCAGGCGGTGCGTGGCCAAGGCCAAACGGATTATTAAAGACAATAACCACCCCAGCCACGAACTGTACACACTTCTACCGTCAGGCAGGCGATACCGCAGTATCAAGTGCCACACGAGCAGACTCAGAGACAGCTTCCACAGTCAGGCCATCAGGCTGCTGAACAAGTTCGGCATCAATGTCTAAATGCTAGTGCTAAGTGTTACTGCTAGTGCTAGTCCTGGTGATAAGTTGTTACTGCTGGAGCTAGTGCTGGTAGCAGTGCTAAGTGTTGGTGCTAGTGCTGGTGTTACTGCTAGTGCTGGTCCTGGTGCTAGTGTTACTGCTGGTGCTGGTGCTAGTACTGGTGTTAGTGCTAGTCCTGGTGCCAACTGCTGGTGCTAGTGTTGTGTCGACTGTCTGGGAAGGTATTCTGTGACATTCTGTGAATGTCAGCATATAACAATGTATATTTTAGTACATTGATTTATATGTGTATTGCTCACCTGGATATTTTTGCTGTATATTCCATTTCATTTTATATTTCATTTACTTATTTACACAGAATTTCTATTCATAGTTCTATTTCTATTTTGCACAGTTCTATTTCTATTTTGTAGTTCTATTTCTATTTTGTATTCCTTTATAATTACTGTCGGCTGTCGGGCGTTTTGCACAAAAAGTTTTACACTCACTGCTTATACTCACGTGTAAATTGTGAAGTGACAATAAAATACTTGATACTTGAGTAGAGGAGGGGGCTCAGCACACAGCCCTGCGGGACGCCGGTGTTCAGGATGAGGGTGGAGGAGGTGAGATTGTCTACCCTAACAGACTGGGGTCTGTTGGTTAGGAAGTCCAGTATCCAGTTACAGACAGAGGGGTTAACATCAAGGTTCTTGGTTTCCATGAGGTCACCAAGTTTGGAGATGAGTTTGGAGGGGATGATGGTGTTGAATGCTGAGCTGAAGTCGATGAATAGCATTCTCACGTGGGTGTTGCTCTCATCCAGGTGGGAGAGAGCAGAGTGAAGAGCTGAGGAGATGGCGTCTTCCGTGCTCCTGTTCTCACGGTAGGGCAATAATTGGTGTTTATTCCAGTGAGGGTGAGAGGCCAGATTTGAAGTGAGCCAGGACCATCCTCTCAAGCACTTCATGATGATGGGGGTGAGTGCAACAGGGCGGAAGTCGTTGAGGCTCGCTGCAGAGGAGTGTTTTTGGCACTGGCACAATGGAGGTGGTTTTAAAGCACGCTGGGACAACTGCCTGAGCTAGTGACAGGTTGAAATGTCAGTGAAGACCTCGGTCAGCTGCTCAGCGCAGTTCCTGAGCACGTGACGGGGATGTCATCAGGACCAGCTGCCTTAACGTGCATTTGTTCTGCTCAGTGCTGCACACACGTCTGTGGGGGAGAGGGTGAGGTGTTGGTGGTCAGCAGGGAGAGTAATCCTGGTGGGCAGCTCGTGGTTGTCCCAGTCAAAGCGGACATAAAAGTTATTGAGCTCGTCAGGGAAGGATGAGTCAGTGGTTGGGGGGGGGAGTTGTTGGATTGTTTGTAGTGCGTGATGGCCTGTATGCCCTGCCACATGCGTCGGGGATCAGAGTTGTTGAAGTGATCTTCAACCCTCCGCTTGTGGTTGAGCTTGGCCAGCTTGATGCCTTTGTTCAGGTTGGCCCTGGCTGAACAGTAGGCCTGTTCGTCGCCAGACCTGAAAGCAGTGTCACGTGCCTTTAGGAGTAGGCGAACCTCTCTGTTCATCCACGGCTTCTGGTTGGGAAATGTTGTGATCTGTTTGAGGGTGGTGACAGTGTCAATGCTGGAGTTGATATAATCCAAAACAGAGGAGGTGTAGGAGTCGATGTCAGTGTGGGAGTCCAGGGTGGACTGGGAGGCAAACAGACTCCAGTCAGTGTGTAGAAACCGGTTCTGCAACTCAGAATCTGCTCCCTCAGGCCACACTTTGACTGTCCTAATGGTGGGCTTCACAAAGAGACGTGATCACTCTGTCCAAGGTGGGGGAGGGGGACGGCTTTGTAGGCATCAGTCATGTTGGTGTAGACATGGTCTAATGTTTATCTCCTCTTGTAGAGCAGGAGACATGCTGGTGGAATTTGGGGAGCACAGTCTTTAAGTTGGCATGATTGAAATCGCCTGCAATAATAAAGGCTGCCTCTGGGTGGGAGTTCTGCTGTTTGTTAATGGCAGAGTAAAGTTCCTTCATAGCTAGCTTAGTGTTAGCATCTGGAGGTATGTAGGCCGCAGTTATCACGGTAGCTGTAATTTCCCTGGGTTGGTGAAAGGGTCTACATTTAACCATTACGTATTCCACGTCAGCAGAGCAGTGGCTCTCAATTGTGGTAGTGTCTGTGCACCACGCCTTGTTAATATAGATGCACAAACCTCCTCCCTGGTTTTACCGGAGCCTCCGCTGATCTTCAGCTCTGTGTAGAGTGAGCCCTGTTAGCTCAATAGCACTGTCGGCGATTCCGCTGTTAAGCCATGATTCTGTGAAAATCATGACGTTGCAATCCTTAATCCATTTATGGTTGATGATCCGCAGCCGTAGTTCATCAATTTTGTTTGCCAGAGACCATACGTTGGCGAGGAAAACGCTGGGCAGCGACGGGCAATGTGGGTTAGCTCTTAGCTTAGCCCGTAGCCCTCCCGGCTACCTCTCCTTTGTTTACGGTCTCTCCGCGGGCGATGAGCCCGGCCAGCCGGCCGTGCTGTGATGAGATCCACCGGCGTTTCAGCGGGGAGCTGAAGATCGCCGATAAAGTTGCCAGAATCACGTAATCCAATTTCAAAAAGGTTGTGTCGGGTGTACGTTATGAAAGCAAGACTGTTCTGTGTGAACAGACTGAGAATAATTATGTATATCACCACTAATTTGCAAAATCTGGTGAGACGCTGGGCCTCGCGATGTGTACGCGCCGCCATCTTGGTACCACGTGATTCTGTTTTGACGTTATATAATTATATTGTTTGTCTTTTAACAGTAGGCTCACACTCCAGTGTCTCCTCGTATCCACCCTGTCTTCAGGTCTGGAGCCACGGCCCTTCCAGGTGTCGGTCCCGGCACAAAGTTCACCAGTCCGGATCCCCAGCGCGGTAGGTTCCTCTACGCGTCCTCTACACCCTCTCTCTGAGGACCGCCTGGATGTCTATCTCCTTCCAACCGCTGGGTGTCTTTCGTCTCCTGTATAATCATCAGATATTTGAAGAGAGGTCTAAGGAGCATGAGAGGTATGGAGGTGACCCAGAGCAACCTCACAAACTGCACGTCGTGATCCGTGTTGTGTGATGAGGCGGCCCTACTGGGAGAAGCTCATTAAAGACCTCGGCCTGGAAAAGGTAACGTTGACCCATTGCATTCATGGTGTACTTTATTTGCTGTTCTACTCTCGTCTTTCACATTTTTCACTGAGTAGTCGTGGCAGTGAGTGTAGTCTCAACTTATTGAAGGATAAGGCATAAATCTGTTCCTCATATGGCTGTCATCCCCAACAAAACAACGATACGTGATAATGGACCCAACAACACCAGAGCCATTCTTACAATGAACCTGGTTGGTTGCTTTCTGTAGTTTCATTGACTATTGTCAAGAAGAAAGACATTGATGCATTGAATTCCTTGAAGTTCTCATTCCTCCATTGTGTCACATTGAGTGACACCAGGTATCCCAACAGCGTGAGTAGAGGACAGCTGTCTGTCGACAACATGGTTAAACATTGTAGGGTTAGACTAATCAGGGAATGTTAAATTAGTCCACAATTGATCTAGCTGCTGAATGTTGCCAATGCAGGCTGCAGTAGTTGGATATGATTGTCAAAGAAAGCATGTTGCTTGTACAGGGTTTCCGCGGGGTCTTAAAAAGTCTAAAATTAGAAAATCAAAATGTAAGGCCTTAAAAAGTCTTAAATTCGCTGAACTATTTGTTCTAGGTCTTAAATAATTGCAAACAGGTCTTAATTTTCCTACACATTGATGTAACGCTACCTGAAATGCTCCCGCAGCGCTTTAGAATGTTTTTTCTTTTTTCTTTTCCGTGTTCTAGTAGTCTTTCGCTAGTCCAAATATAATTCGCTGTATTACGACTACAAAACCCGGCAGCCCAACATGCAACTAATTGCAGCCAATCAGCTTTCGTGTTATTGGCGTGTGTCTCTTTCCTTTTCCGCAGCCATGGGGAAATGCAAATTTAGCGATAGTTGGCTCTAAAAAAATTAATTCAGGGCTTGGTTAAAGCCAGTCGCTAACAATGTATTTGAAGCCTACTGCGTCTTATGCAAGAAAACTCTTAAACTTGGGACGTTGGGTGTACGGGCGCTGGAGTCCCATGCCAAAAGCGAGAACCATCTCACTGCTGTGAAGGGTCTCCGGCAAACGACAGCCATTAGCCAGTTTTACAGCCCCGGACCCAGCACTAGTAGGCCTACCTCCAGACTGCCTAGGCAAGACCCACACAGCAGCACCGCATCTCCCGTAAGCGACCTCCAGGTCAGAGCCAATACTAAGAGCGGAGGTGCTCTGGGTCCTCCACACAGTGACTAGACACCAGTCCTATAAGGCGAACGAGAACATCGGGGAATTGTTTCAGACGATGTTTCCGGATTCTGACCTCGCCAAGTCATTCAGATGCGGAAAAGATAAAACTGCCTACATTACGCACATTGGACTAGCGGATTTTATCAAGAGACCTAATTTCCAAAGTGACAGGACCGTTTGTGCTGATGTTCGACGAAAGTCTGAATCACACCACCAAAACTAAACAGCTGAACCTGCACGTACGTTTTTGGGAGGGCGGGCAGGTCCAGTCAAGATACCTGGGATCCCAGTTCATGGGGCATGCAACAGCTGAGGACTTATTGAAACATGTGAAAGTAAGTAAATGTTTACTGTCACGTTTATAGTTTTTTTTTCTTTTTCTGTTTTACATTTACATTACATTTCGGGCATTTGGCAGACTTACAAAGAGTACATTTGTTGAAGGAGAGGCAGCAATATATCACTGTGGTACCTGAAGATAAGAATAGAGCTGTTTTTGAGCATTCATATTTACGAGATGAATAGAACGAGTTTCATAATTGCCAAGTTGCCTGCATAAGTACCTGGGCAGGCGTGCAATTCTAAGCATGATACAACATCTGAGAATGAACGACAATGCTAAGTGCCATTGATAAGTGTTGAGACATATAAACACGCAGGTTAGTGCTGGGGGGGAGGGGGGTATGTAGAGTCCAGGTGAACTCTGAACAGGTGGGTCTTGAGTCTCTTGCGGAAGCTGGCGAGCGACTCGGCCATCCTGACATGAGCCGGGAGCTCATTCCACCACTGCGGAGCCAGAACCGTGAAGAGTTGGGACGTGCAAAAGGGTGATTAGAGTGATCTTTTCTGTAGTATTAAGTGGATTGTCACCCATTTTTCATATTGTTCCTACTCCCTGTTGAACATTATGGTGTCTGCCTCCCTCAGCTGTCACTGTGCTAGGTGGCTATTTTGCAAGAAATAATTCAATTGTATTCAGTTAAACTTAATTTAGGAGTAGGAAGGAAGAAACCTTGAGCAGATCCCGCTAAAAGGGAATGACCTATCTGCCAAGGGCTGGATAGTTGTGTAGTAGGGACAAATGTGTTGTGCATAACATAGTTCCATGAGGCATAGTAAAAATGTATAGACATGGAATATACACAATTAATCGAAAAAAGGAAGGGGGCCAGCATTCACAGTATAATGTATCCCTGCTCATTTCTTGGTTAATTTTAAACAACACCAGAAATAACAGATTATGTCTGAATGAATGTGTTTTTTTTCTTCCTCAGGAGTGTGTGGACCCCCTTGACCTGAGGAGACTGGTGTCCATTTCAATGGATGGGCCCAATGTCAATTTAAAATTCTTTAACCTTTTCCAACAAGAATATGGAGAAAGGTATGGGGGTTCTCAACTTGTTGCTGTGGGGAGCTGTGGACTCCACACATTACACAATGCAGTCAAAAGTGTTTTTTCCATGTGGCAAGTGGAGAAACTGCTGAGAGCCATTCACATATTGTTCCACAATGTGCCAGCGAGAAGAGAAGATTACACTGCTGTGACCAAGTCCACCATCTTCCCTTTGTCTTTCTGTGGTCATCGGTGGCTTGAAAACCAGCCTGTGATAGAGGGCTCTTGAAGTTTGGCCGTCACTCACACAGTACATGGATGCAGTGATAAGAAAACAACTCCCAAACCCTGGGACAGCATCCTTTGATACATTGGAGGAAGCCATGAAGGACACTCATCTTGGCCAAGTTACACTTCTCCTTGACTATTGCCAGGCTTTTCAGTCCTTTTGAGTAAGTATCAAACAGATGAGCCAGTGATGCCTTTCCTCGGCAATGACCTGGCTGAGTTAATCAAGGTAGTGATTTATACAGATAGCTCTGTACATTATCATCATTCCATTAATTGGAATCATGATGTAATGCTATATATGGCTTTATATTTTTATAAATGTGGATACAAGGTACTTCCATTTAGGAGATTCATGCCAAGGGAGAGGAGCTGAGATTTATGTAGTCCACACACGCATCCGCAACCTCACACCAAGATGTTTGTATGTTGTTTTTTCTGTAGTTCAACAATGCATCTAACCTGTGTTCAGCACTTTGTTCATTTGATTAAATTAATATACTAAGTATATTATTTAAGTATTTTTGTGACTGCATTTTCTTTGTATGTTTTATTAGGTCTTAAATTTAATTCATAATGGTCTTAAATTTGACCTGCAGAAACCCTGTTGTATCTGAGGTTAGGCTGGATGACTGTTTACCAAGCTTTCATTTTAACTTTCAATGTTTTTTTTTGTCTTGTCCGTTTTCAGTCACGTGTTCCTATAATTCACAAAAACACACCGGCCGTCAACCTGTTGGTTTGTCAAGCATCTTGTGAGGTGAGATACTTGCGTGAAGCTGTACTTCACAAATGAATACGATTATAGTGAAAAGCAAGCACCAAGATCTCACTGAAAACCTTCAAACTACAAATACACTTTGAATGATCATTCTGTTATAATAGAGCATCTGAACACTGATTTGAGTTCTGGATCTAAAACGGTTTCCTCTGCAGCATCCAGCCACTCAAGACGCCGTACGGCCTTGCCTGCGGAGGGCGACGACATGGCCAACTCGTACATCAACAGCAGAGGAGTTAATAGTCAGACGTCTGCTGAAGCCAGTGGAGCCCCACCTGTGCTTACTGCCCACAGCGCAGATATGTTGTGCTCACCAGAGTCCTCGCTTTAAGCGGCAATGCATTAAGAAAAATAAAAGATGTCAGTTGTGGTTGACTTCCTGAAAATAATTTGTCTGCATTTCACATGAATAAGGAATGAAAAGTAATCCACAAGAACACTGCTTCATCAAGTATTGGTCTCTTTATTGAGCATATGGATAGTTGTCAAAAACGCCCAGACATGAAGGTATGCAGTGGGACCCTTGATCCATGACCGGATGTGGGCTCCCGTGTTGGCACTGAGGGGTTGGACTACTCACGGTCACCTGAGTCGTTAAATTAAACAAGACACCCATCACCCATTTAATCTTATATTGCTTAAAATGAAATTCGCTGTGAATAAGCCAAACGCAAACTACTCAACTGCGTCATAAACTCCAGATACTGTGTGTGCATGCGTGCACAGACACTAAAGCAGCCTACAGCGCTGTAGGACTGACAGAATGTACTCCAGTGCTCTAAGCACCCAAGAGAACCATCAGGGAGAAATCATGTATGCTTCAATGAACTTTTTAAAGATGTAAACTTGTAGGCATAAAAAAAGATCCTAATGTTAAAGAAATGTGGAAGACTTAAATAATGAAATCAGAAAGGTCATAAAAAAAATAATCATACAAAGAAGGACTGTCGACATGTTTATAGACGAGGGTCAGATAAGGGGGGGGGGGGGGGGGGGAGTCAGTCGTCGTTGGGGTCGTAGCCTCTGCCCCGTATCGTCTTCTCTACCTTCGTGAACTTGGTTCTTGGTTTCTGAGTCAGTGATGGCGGCTCCATGGGATTACCACTAAACCAAAACAAATATACGTCATCGACACACAATGTTATTCAGGATGATGATATGCAGGTAAATACGGCAGTGGTCAGTGGTACCTGCAGTTAATGACGTCGAGCAGCCCAGCCTCCACTCCAGCATCTCGGTGGGGAAGTTGTCTGTGTTGCCCAGGTCGCTGAAGCCCACCACGTAGTCCCTTGGTCTTCCCGTCCACCAGCAGCACCAGCGTGGGGATGACTTTGATGCGCAGCCTCTCTGACAGGAAGGGGGCCTTCTCCACGTTCAGCTTGATGAACTTGGTCTCCACGTGCTTCTTAGCCAAGATGGCGAGATGCTTGTCCACTATTTTACATCTGCATGAAGATAATCGAGATAATGGCTACCATCACCCTAAGAAGTCCAACATTGAATAAATAAGACTACTCTACATGGATTGATGCACTGTTGCAACAATTTCTGCTTGCTGACTCATTTTTGATTTTATTTAATATTGAGATCTGGCATCTGAATTAAACGTGTGTAAAAAGCGAATGTTTGTGGTTACCTGAAGGTGGAGTCTCTGTAGAAGTGGCAGATGACGTTCTTGCTCTCCTTCACCTCCCCAAAGAAGTCCTTCTCGCTGGGAATCTCTCGGTATTCCCCGTGCCCTTGAGACAGCCACTCCTGCCAGGGGAACACACTGTTTACTGTCCATTGTTTACACCAGAGATCAGCTGCTGAAACTCCGACAGTGTGGTGGGACCGGCGGGAGACCCGACATCCCCAGGGAGCTGAGGAGGAGATACCGGGGCTGCAGGGCCGGGAGGAGAAGACGGCTAAAGAAGAGAAGATATCGACCGTATCTCCCGTCCATCGTCATGGGGAACGTACGATCTCTGGTGAACAAGATGGACGAGTTAACATCACTCACAAGGAGCGAGAGTGTGTTTCGGGAGGGCTCTGTTATGTGCTTCACGGAGACATGGCTGCATGACAATGTTCCGGACACTGTAGTGGACTTAGCCGGCTTTCAGCTGGTGCGGGCGGACAGGAGTTGCAACGAAAGCGGCAAGAAGAAAGGAGGGGGAGTCGCTGTTTATGTGAACAACATTTAGAAAAATAAAGAAACCCAACACCCAAAACAAAATAAACAAAACAACCTATGGCCATACAAAATGAAGTTAGTATAATTAACCACACGAAACACACCAAATAAATACGGAAATTAGTAAGCCCAGGTGCTCTTCCTCTTCATACCGCCGCACAGTTACAAGTCCACAGTCCGTAGGGAAAAGTCAGTCGAAAGGGGAATGGGTGTGTGCTGGGCCAAGTGTGCGTGTATGCGAGGAAATGGCGGAGGAGTTTCCGCAGTTTTGGTCCTATCCACTAACGCTGGCGGGACACGGACAAGTCCTGCTGGGCTCGGGTCGCTGGACTGGGTTTCGGTTAGCTCGCCCATCAGTTTCCCCAGCTCAACCACTTCCATTTCACCAGATCGCTCTACAACAGCCGGCGCGGCGGACATCTGCAGGCAGCTCCATCTCGCGCAGGCAGCGCCGTTTACCGGCAGGCAAGGCAGCCCCGTTCATCTGCAGCAGAAGGCTCCGTTCATCTGCAAGTCCAGGGCCCGTTTCCGCAGCAAGGCACGTTCATCTGCAGCAGCCCGTTTTCCGGCAGCAGCCCCGTTCATCTGCACAGCGCCGTTTCCTGCTAATCGCTTGCACCTGCAAGTCTTTCTAATGCAGGGCGCGCTCTGATTGGCTGTCGGTTACAGGCGTACCGTACCGAGTTACCATCGCATGTCAACAAATAACAATAACAGAATATAACCTTATCATAAGTATAACAGATAATACATCATACGCATAACGCATTATTAGTTATTTGGGACCTGGGTTACACAACAGATGGTGCAACCCTGAACATTACAGTTGAAGGAACGTGTGTGCAGCCCGGACATCGACTGCTTGGCAGTGGAGTCTCGCTTCCTTTACCTTGCTGAGGAGTTTACCCAGGCCAATTGTTGTTGTTTACATTCCTCCCGCGGCTATAGCGTCGCGGGCTGCCTTGAACTTCAATCAACCCGTGGACCTGGCAGCGTCTACAGATCTCTGCACCAGCGTGTTCATGTGCATATCGGGTGATTTTAACCATGTCACTCACATCACGCTGCCCACAGTCAAACCAGTTTGTGGACTGTCAAAAACCAGGGAATGTTAAAACAACTGGACTGCTGTATGCAATGTTAAGGAGGCATACAGTCTCCACAGCTCTCCCTCCTCTGGGCAGATCAGATCAGCAACCTGGTCTATCTGGAGGCCCATCGATAACCTGCGGTCCAGAGTCACAGTGGTCACCAGAACTGTACAAAGGGTGGTCGTCAGGATGCAGAGGAGACCTCTTCCAGGGCTGTTCTC
>PIJE02005338.1:12500-17500 GCA_002895965.2 Coryphaenoides rupestris | reverse complement strand
GCTTTTTGAAGTTGAAATATTGTAAACTGTAAAAGAGGGGAAAGTGTTTTTTTAAGTCTAACAATGGGTCCGTAAAATTAATCCTTAACTTGCATATATATAACTAACATAATATATAACTATATATATATATAACTATACTATATATATATAACTATTTATTCTATATTGTTTTTCTGAAAATATGTTTTAGACATGTTTTAGATGTGTAAATTGCTTTCAACTTTAATTTACACACATGTTCATTTACTTGCATTACCTTATAAATGACATATAAACTACAAACATAATCACTCACTTCTGCCCTTTAATCAGTGAGAGACACTTTTAGAAGTTTTCGAAATCACACAACTTTAAGTTGTGTAGGTTTCAGATTCTTGTATTGTTAATCATTTCGTATCCTCCTGCCCGTAAGCTGTGCCGCGCTCCAAAATAATATTCCACTTGAATGACGCGTCCTTGCAGTGTAATTTAATAATAAATGAATCATTTATTACACATTCTTAGCAGAACATTCCACCCCAAGAATGTAGTGTAAAAAAAACGGTGAAACTCCCAAACAGCCGGCCTTCCACCGATGTCTATTTGTATGTCTGTGTGTTATTGATCACCGATTGAATACCTGTCCACGCGATCGGAGGCAGACAGATGCCGGAATGAAAAAGGTGTTTTACCTGGCGAGCCTTCTTCACAGCACAGCACCGCTACGGTTTCACCCTTTTAAATAAGTATAACGTTTCATCCATTATCGCGGCGGAAGTGCAACATAGCGTTCGTATATAATGGCGCTTTAAGCCGTTTACAGAGCTGTTAGCGCCGCCATCGTCTCTCTCTCTCTCTCCCTCTCTCACCCTGTTATGAACATCCAGGCGATAGCGGAAAGAAAACGGACGAATCGGTTTCTAAAAGGTTATTTTCCTCTATTAGATTGACGCTCCCTGTTTAAGATCGGGCGTTTGAGACTCAAAAGACCTCGCGGATAAATCCAAGGTTTGAAAATCCAAAAGGGAAACTCACGGAACGGCTCACAGAAGTTTATTTTCTCTCCGAGGCGTAACCTTCTCGCTCCTCCGTCTAGTCTTCAGAAAAAAAAAAAATCCGAGCCACGACGTCCCATTAGATGTGCGTTGCGTTGGACGTATTGACTGATGGCACGGCAAATTAAATTAACACAATTAATTAGCCCTTGATTGGGCTGTATATCTACGGCCGTGGAGGCGCCGTCACTTTCGATGAGAGCGACTCGCGCGCACAACCTCGCTCTTAATCCAATGCGGCTTTTAACGTTTTTTAACTATAGATTTATTTTGCCCCTGAAAGCACGTCTATAGGTACATATACTGTATATAAATACGGCACATTTAAGACCCAGACGTCTCTGGTATTACAGTAAGCGTGGTGGTGGAGTGTGTGTGTGTGTGTGTGTGTGTGAGTGTGTGTGTGCGTGTGTGTGTGTGTGTGTGTGCGTGTGTGTGTGTGTGTGTGCGTGAGACACACACACACAGGGCAGGGCCCCTAACAACCTTGTCAGAGGCTTTTGTGTGGTGCAGGATAGAGACTGTGTTCTGGGCCATCAGTTTCATACGCCGTCCATTATAAACCGCGGGTTGAGCGGCGTTGAGGAGCCCCCAGCAGAGGGTGTGCTACCAAACACACCCACCCACCCCTCCCTCCACCCACCCCTCCAGTTTGCTTGTGGCTACGACGTGTTTTTTTTGACATATTCACCCCAAATGTTTTTTGTCTTTCAAATATCAACCTCTCGCGACCCCATATTAGGACGACCCTAAGTGGGGGTCACGACCCCCCCGAGGTTGGCGGGAACACACACGGCACGACAACAGCGCCGGGAACATGATGGATGACCCCGGCGCGCCGTCGGCTCCAATTAGACGCCGCATTGTGTGTCAAGTCAAAGAGTCAAAGTCTTTTATCATCAGACGCGCGACGGCGGCGACGCGATCTTTCTGTGTCTGGGCGGCGAAACGCTGGCTGATGACAAGACTGAGGCTCACCTGCACCGTACTGCAACAACAACTACACGCCGCCGTACTTATCTACGTATTACAACGACAAGAACACGCAGTTCGTCGAGGTCAAAGTCGAGGATTCACGATTCAAGAAGAACTTTATTTGTCACATTCGCGTACAGACGGGATAGGCAGTGAAATCGTTGGCCGTGTGTGTTCCCGCCAACCTCGGGGGGGTCGTGACCCCCACTTAGGGTCGTCCTAATATGGGGTCGCAAGAGGTTGATATTCGAAAGACAAAAACATTTGGGGTGAATATGTCAAAAAAATACAAAAAAGGCAAAAGAAATCACAAAAATACAGAAATTCCCGCCCTTAAAATGTGGTCAAAGAGCTAAGCTAAGGATTGGGAGCACCTCGCTTTATTGCGTGTTTATGTATCTGAGAATGTGGTGTTTTGTGTGAGGATACGAGGGGATGGTGGGTGGAGGGGTGGGGGGGGGGGGGGGGGGGGGGGGGGGGGGGGGGGTGGGTGTGTTCGGTAGCACACCCTCTGCTGGGGGCTCCTCAACGCCGCTCAACCCGCGGTTTATAATGGACGGCGTATGAAACTGATGGCCCAGAACACAGTCTCTATCCTGCACCACACAAAAGCCTCTGACAAGGTTGTTAGGGGCCCTGCCCTGTGTGTGTGTCTCACGCACACACACACACACACACACACACACACACACACACACACACACACTCCACCACCACGCTTACTGTAATACCAGAGACGTCTGGATCTTAAATGTGCCGTATTTATATATACAGTATATATACCTATAGACGTGCTTTCAGGGGCAAAATAAATCTATAGTTAAAAAACGTTAAAAGCCGCATTGGATTAAGAGCGAGGTTGTGCGCGCGAGTCGCTCTCATCGAAAGTGACGGCGCCTCCACGGCCGTAGATATACAGCCCAATCAAGGGCTAATTAATTGTGTTAATTTAATTTGCCGTGCCATCAGTCAATACGTCCAACGCAACGCACATCTAATGGGACGTCGTGGCTCGGATTTTTTTTTTCTAAAAGACTAGACGGAGGAGCGAGAAGGTTACGCCTCGGAGAGAAAATAAAACTTCTGTGAGCCGTTCCGTGAGTTTCCCTTTTGGATTTTCAAACCTTGGATTTATCCGCAAGGTCTTTTGAGTCTCAAACGCCCGATCTTAAACAGGGAGCGTCAATCTAATAGAGGAAAATAACCTTTTAGAAACCGATTCGTCCATTTTCTTTCCGCTATCGCCTGGATGTTCATAACAGGGTGAGAGAGGGAGAGAGAGAGAGAGACGATGGCGGCGCTAACAGCTCTGTAAACGGCTTAAAGCGCCATTATACGAACGCTATGTTGCACTTCCGCCGCGATAATGGATGAAACGTTATACTTATTTAAAAGGGTGAAACCGTAGCGGTGCTGTGCTGTGAAGAAGGCTCGCCAGGTAAAACACCTTTTTCATTCCGGCATCTGTCTGCCTCCGATCGCGTGGACAGGTATTCAATCGGTGATCAATAACACACAGACATACAAATAGACATCGGTGGAAGGCCGGCTGTTTGGGAGTTTCACCGTTTTTTTTACACTACATTCTTGGGGTGGAATGTTCTGCTAAGAATGTGTAATAAATGATTCATTTATTATTAAATTACACTGCAAGGACGCGTCATTCAAGTGGAATATTATTTTGGAGCGCGGCACAGCTTACGGGCAGGAGGATACGAAATGATTAACAATACAAGAATCTGAAACCTACACAACTTAAAGTTGTGTGATTTCGAAAACTTCTAAAAGTGTCTCTCACTGATTAAAGGGCAGAAGTGAGTGATTATGTTTGTAGTTTATATGTCATTTATAAGGTAATGCAAGTAAATGAACATGTGTGTAAATTAAAGTTGAAAGCAATTTACACATCTAAAACATGTCTAAAACATATTTTCAGAAAAACAATATAGAATAAATAGTTATATATATATAGTATAGTTATATATATATATAGTTATATATTATGTTAGTTATATATATGCAAGTTAAGGATTAATTTTACGGACCCATTGTTAGACTTAAAAAAACACTTTCCCCTCTTTTACAGTTTACAATATTTCAACTTCAAAAAGCAGTCAAATTTCTAAAACAATTTGAAAATAATAGAAACACAAATCTCGAAAAAGAGCAAAAAACGCGAAAAGAGAAAGAGTCGGACGGAAAAAACCCCCCAAAAACAAACAAATAAATAAATAAAAAGCACGGTTAAGTTTTGGGGTCAAATCTTTTTCCAAAAGTTCCTAACAAAGAAAAAAATGGATGGGGGGGGGTGGAGGGGGAAGTGGGGGGTGGGGGGGGGGGGGGGGGTTGCGGTGGTGGAAAATCAATAAGCCATTTTAGTCTCGATCTATCAGCGCGGATTCCTCCTTGTCTGCCTTTAAAGCGGCGACGTGGCACTTTAATAGGCTAGTGCCGGGCTGCTTGAAATGTATGCCAATGATTCCTGTCATTTCATGGCAGTCCCGCCACGGTTGGGCGGGCGCCCGTCTCCCCCCCTCGGCTGTCAGCCCGCCGCCCGCCCAACACACACGCCGCCGCCGCCGCCGCCGCCGCCGCCTCAGCTGCAAACTTTGAGCGGGTTGCGCACAAAGCAGGCATCATGTGACTGCTGCTGCTTCTTCCAATCTCCCCCTAGTTTCTCTCTCTCTCTCTCTCTCTCTCTCTCTCTCTCTCTCTCTCTCTCTCTCTCTCTCTCTCTCTCTCTCTCTCTCTCTCTCTCTCTCTTCTCTCTTCTCTCTCTCTCTCTCTTTCCTCTCTCTCTCTCTTTCTCCTCTCTCTCTCCTCTTCTCTCTCTTCTCTCTCTCTCCTCTCCTCTCCTCTCCTTCCTCTCCTCTCTTCTCTCTTCTCTCTCTTTCTCTTTCTCTTTCTCTTGTCTCTCTCTCTCTCTCTCTCTCTCTCTCTCTCTTCTCTCTCTCTCCTCTCCCTCTCTCTCTCTCTCTCCTCTCCCTT
>PIJE02005338.1:0-7500 GCA_002895965.2 Coryphaenoides rupestris | reverse complement strand
AATTAGCCGCAGCCCAACAGGGACAAGAATAACTATTACAAAAAAAATTATGATTAATTATAAAGCAATACAATTATTATTTTGTTTTGATTCAACTGCATGAGTCGTATAACATATAATGATCATGAAAATAGTCAAATTAACTGTCTTGCATAATCATCGGTATGTGTGTTTGTTTATGTACAGTGTGTGTGTGTGTATGTGTGTGTGTTTGTGTGTGTGTGTGTGTGTATGTACAGTGTGTGTGTGTGTGTGTGTGTGTATGTGTTGTACAGTGTGTGTGTGTGTGTGTGTGTGTATGTGTATGTACAGTGTGTGTGTGTGTGTGTGTGTGTGTGTGTGTGTGTGTATGTGTGTGTGAAAACATACCTCCAGACAGAAGAGCTCTCTCACTCTGACTTTGAGCGAGAGAGCGTGTGTGTCTTTACGTGTGTGTGTGTGTGTGTGTGTGTGTGTGCGTGTGTGTGTGTGTGTGTGCATGTATGTGTGTGTGTGTGTGTGTGTGTGTGTGTTGTGTGTGTGTGTGTGTATGCATGTGGCGTGTGTGTGTGTGTGTGTGTGTGTGTGTGTGTGTGTGTGTGTGTGTGTGTGCGCATGTGTGTGTGTGTGTGTGTGAGGAGAGAGAGAGAGAGAGAGAGCATGAGAGAGCGAGAGAGAGAGAGAGAGAGAGAGAGAGAGAGGATGGAGAGAGAGAGAGAGAGAGAGAGAGAGAGCATGGAGAGAGAGAGAGAGAGACAACAGAGAGAGAGAGGGTGAGGAGAGAGGGAGAGAGAGAGAGAGAGAGGGATAGAGAGTGCCATGATCTGACACAACACACACACACACACACACACACACACACACACACACACACACACTTGAGCCCAGCGTCCCCCGCCCCTTGTGCGGCGGGAGCCCAGGGTCCCTGATTAAAGTTTCATAGGAAAAGCCCTTTTAGGACACATTGTCTTCCCCATTAAAGTCTCAGCGATACACTGGTGGTGGTGGTGGTGGTGGAGGAGGAGGTGGTGGTGAGGGGGGGGACGACCCTAAGTGGGGGTCACGACCCCCCCGAGGTTGGCGGGAACACACACGGCACGACAACAGCGCCGGGAACATGATGGATGACCCCGGCGCGCCGTCGGCTCCAATTAGACGCCGCATTGTGTGTCAAGTCAAAGAGTCAAAGTCTTTTATCATCAGACGCGCGACGGCGGCGACGCGATCTTTCTGTGTCTGGGCGGCGAAACGCTGGCTGATGACAAGACTGAGGCTCACCTGCACCGTACTGCAACAACAACTACACGCCGCCGTACTTATCTACGTATTACAACGACAAGAACACGCAGTTCGTCGAGGTCAAAGTCGAGGATTCACGATTCAAGAAGAACTTTATTTGTCACATTCGCGTACAGACGGGATAGGCAGTGAAATGAAAACGTGGCGACGAATGAGAAATAAGACGAGCAGGAATGAGAAATAGATATTCAATGTGACGATGTTTTATTGTCACATGTACATCACGACAACAGTGAAATTCTAGTCGTCAAAAAAGATAAAATAGCAAGAGGAGAAACATTTGTATTCGTAGTCGTGATAAACAAATACACAAAACCTAAAGCAGTAGCACAGGTGAGTCGATGTGTGTGTGTGTGTGTGTGTGTGTGTGTGTGTGTGTGTGTGTGTGTGTGTGTGTGTGTGTGTGTGTGTGTGTGTGTGTGTGTGTGTGTGTGTGTGTGTGTGTGTGTGTGTGTGTGTGTGTGTGTGTGTGTGTGTGTGTGTGTGTGTGTGTGTGTGTGTGTGTGTGTGTGTGTGTGTGTGTGAGGGAGGGGTGTGGTTCGCGCGGTGTCATTTCCAGCAGCAGAAGCAGTGATGGAGATTGAAAGTGAGTTTTAGGAAGATAAATGGCTGCTCGGGCCCACCTCTGACACCGTGTGTGAGTACCTGCTCTGCCGTGGCGGTCCACCGGGGATACGCGGGGGGGGGGGGGGGCGGGGGGGCCGGGGGGGCAGGGGGGACCGGAAGACCGGGGGGGGGGTTCCCAGAGAAAGTGATTATTCGCGAGGCTGTTTTGGTTAAGGCCTGCTTTGTTTGGTCAATAGGTTGTCAGGTCGGTGCGACCATTTGCATGTCAATTAGCCGAGGAGAAGAGAAAAGGATCAATGGGCCAAAGGAGCGGGGGGGCGGAGGATGTGTTGTGGTGGTCAGTGATTGTTGTGTATTATGTACTGTAGTGGGTTCATTTAGTTTTTTTTTACAAAAATCATTGAACGTGTTTAAACGTCCTGTGAGTCCGCGTGGATGTTCCAGCACAATCAACGACACGACTTAATACATTTGAAATTACTATTTTAATGTTGAGGCAGTTTATTGTGTTATTAATACAAATGTATTTTAAATATAAGAGCGTAACTTGCTTGCTTTGTATGTGCATTTTATTACTGTGGATATTTCATATTTATTTGAACTACTATTTATTTGTTTTACAATCTTCATTGATAACATTCACACAATTATTATTGTAATAATTATTATTATGTTGACAGAAATGTATTGCAAAGAGAGGCTAATATTTGGGTAATTTTTTTAGAGGTATTTGTACACATGTATTCTAAATACTGGAAATATAAAGTCACACGTGTGTGTGTGTGTGTGTGTGTGTGTGTGTGTGTGTATGTATGTGTGTGGGGTGAGGGGGGGAGAGCTTGGAGATAATGGGTGTTGGTAGTGTGTGTGTGTGTGTGTGTGTGTGTGTGTGTGCTGGTGATGGAGAAAAGTATACACACACACACACACACACACACACACACACATAAACACACATACACAGAGGTAAGCACTGTACCGGTGACGGTAGTGTGAATATGTGTATGTGTGCGTGTGTGTGTGTGCGTGTGTGTGTGTGTGTGTTTATGTGTATGCGTGCTATGGTCGTGCGTATATATATAATTATGTGTGTGTGTGTGTGTGTGTGTGTATGTGTGTGTGTGTGTGTGTGTGTGTGTGTGTTGGGATAGGGATAGTGGGTGGTGGTGGTGATGGTGGTGGTGATGGTGGTCGTGGAGGAGGAGGAGGAGGAGGACGAGGACGAGGAGGGGAGTGTCTCCGCTCCTAACAGCCCCGGCGGCGCGGCGTGGGGCCGGGTGACAGGGCTCCGTCTCTCAGCCACACTCCACTGGTTCCCGCTGACACTCAGCTGTCAGGCCGGTCCTCCTCCTCCTCCTCCTCCTCCTCCTCCTCCTCCGACGCCCCAGCATGCTCTACAGACTCACCCAATTAACTCCCTTTCACTCCACATTCCCGCAAAGAGCTTCATAATAGGTGGTCAAGGTGCAACCGGGTGCCTGCACCACACCCCACCCACTTCCTCTTCCTGCACCCACCTCATGCACCTCCTCCTCTTCCTCCTCCTCCTCCACCTCCTCCTGCACCCACCTCATGCACCTCCTCATCCTCCTCCTCCTCCTCCTCCACCTCCTCCTCCATCCGCTTCCCCCTCTTATGGTGACGGAGACAAACACTCACTGGTGGAAACACACACAAGCGATCTCTCTCTCGCTCTCACTCTTGCTCTCTCGTTCGCTCTCACTCTCTCTCTCTCTCACTCTCTCTCTCTCTCTCTCTCGCGCTCTCTCGCTCTCTCACACATACAACAAACACAACACATATGGCGGCCATGATGCCACGCATGGACTCACACACACGCGAGCGCACACACATGCGGCGGTTTGTTTGTGCACGGACATACACACACATACGTAGAAACAGATGAGCATGCATGCTTGCTCTTGCACACACGCACACACACACACACACATATATATATATATATTTATATTTATTTATTATTTTTTTATTTTTTAATTTTTATTATTTTTATTTTTATTTTTTTTTTTTATTTTTATTTTTATTTTTTTTTTTTTTTTGTTATTTTTTTTTTATTTTTATATTATTTTTTTATTTTTTTTTTTTTATTTATTTTTTTATTTTTTCGGATAATTTCACTGACCTTTTGACTCGCCCCCCACCCAGGTAGCGCTCAGAATGCATTTGTACGGAGTTGTCATGGTTTCCCTGAAGGTTCCGGAATGTTTTCCCGAACCCGACTCAACCAATATGGCCCTCGAGGTGAATAAGGTTTCTTGGAGGACATTTGTGGAGCGTGAGTGTGTGTGTGTGTGTGTGTGTTTGGTGGCTAGGTTAACCAGCCTCACCTGACCCTGGCTGATCGATTGATTGATTGATTGATTGAGTCTGGGAGATGAGTGGGGCGGCTGCACACCTGTGGCGCATTGAGCTCGAATGCTACCGCTGAGCCCGAGTATGTGTGTGTGTGTGTGTGTGTGTGTGTGTGTGTGTGTGTGTTGATGGCTGATGGTTTAACCTGTGGGCCTCGGTTAGGCGATGCACCACAGGTATGCAGCACCGCCCACCCAGCCCCAGACTCAATCAATCAACCAGGGCCTGGTGAGGCTGCTTAAACCAGCCACCAAACACACACACACACACACACACACACACCACAGATACCCTCCATGTATCTTATCCCCTCAATTCACTCAGGTCATTAGTTTGGGATAAATGTGTCTGCTAAAATATTGTACATATGTTGACATGAACGGGGAAAAGGTCCTAATCCAACCTGGCTACTCTATGATTTATTTAGTTTTATTTGTGTTGAATGATTCCCGACAGCGGAGGTCGTCAGAGAGCCAAAAGCCTGCCGTGGTCCGTGGTCTTAGCACTACTTAGCACTACAACCGGACGCCATAACAACGCTGGAACACTCAACACACACACACACACACACACACACACACACACGCACACACACACACGCACACACACGCCAGGAAACTTTTAACTCGAACTCAAACTTTCTCCGCTACAACTTTCTCAGCGACAACACACAAAACTGAGGAAAGGGGCCCCGGTCGAAACAATATTGAGCGTCTTACACTTTTAAGACGGAGAGCCGTAACGATATCAGGTGATTTATTAAAGTAAAACGCCGTATTTCTTTTCTTCCTCGTCGTATTTTTTCCCGCCGCCGTATACATTTTGCAAACAATGCGCTCGTGCCTCGGTATTGTTCATTTTTTTTTAAACTGCATTTATGTTCTCTCATCATATATAGTAATGGGGAACCCGAGGGGGGGAGACTCGGGCTTTAAGGTCAGGTATAATTTCAGCTCGGCCGTGCGCTTAAAATATGTGCAGCCCGCACGGTGGTCAATATCCCGGATCAATACGGCTCATATTTGGAAGGCCATGTGGGGCCCCGACCGCTCGGGTAGTTGGCCCCGGAAACGGAGCGGAGCGTGGATCCGCCGCGACGGTTGATTGGGGAATTTTTTAAAAATATTTCCCAAAATTCCCCCAAAAAATATGTATCGTCTTGTGTGTGTATCGTCCATATTTTTAAGGGGGGGGGGGGGGGACTTTTGGGTGCAAAGAAATGTTTTAGTTAAATAATAAACACTCGGAGCGGAGAACGGGGAAAGCGAAACTTCCTCCGTTCCAACATAACTTCGCTCAGCGATAACAACATCCAATTATATATTTTTTAGTTTTAGTTCTTCATTTGCTTTGGCTCGGGAAAAAACGCCGACTTGATTTTTATCTCACGGTGACATCAGATTAGGATTTCGTATTTCACTTCTGTTTCGTCGCAATTTAACATGGAAGTGTTGTTGGGCGGCGGTGATTTTATCTCGTCCTCTTTATCTTGAGAGTGAATATTCCAGAGTTGTTACGTTCATTTTCCACTCACATTGTGCTGCGTAGCGTCATTACCTCGTGATTTTATTTCTTGATTGTTTTGTTAGTTTGTGATTTTATATTCCAGAGTTGTCACAGTTCAGTTACAGTCTCATTAGATTGTCGTTTTATATTCCACTTAAATTATTTGGAGTGTTGATCCTCACGTCTCCACAAAGCATCTCAACTGGCTTCAACTTCTTCTTCTTCTTCTTCTTCTTCTTCTTCTTCTTGAGTTGGAAATCGTGGTGGTGGTGGTGGGGGCGGCGGGTGCAGGGGGGGGGGTGGAGGTGGGTGGGGGGGGGGGGAACACGCCAGGGCAACATTCCAGTGTGCAATTGGTCGAGAAGGCAATTAGGGTCGGGCTACGACAGGTGGCTGTCAATCAGGGGCCAGGTGTAGCAAGGTGGAACTACGGACGGAGACGGAATCTCGCTGAAGGCCTCCGGCTTAAGGGGTGTGTGTGTGTGTGTGGGGGGGGGGGGGGGGGTGGGTGGAGGAGGAGGAAGGGGAGACGGTACATCGAAGGAGAGGTCAGCTTTTGCGCTACAACACTGAGCCAGGATCGAGGAGGAGGAGGAGGGAGGAGGAGGAGGAAGAGGAGGAGGAGAACCAGCCCCCTGCGCTGTTCAAGTGGAGACGTTCTGTCAAAGCGAGACCCTTCCCTCTCTGACGCGGGCCGCAACACAGCTTGATAGATGGAGGGGCTGCTCCGCGCCGCTCCTATTAAGGTGGATGTTTGGGAAAGTTTCGCAAACCCCGGCACGAGGGAGACAATAGGAAGGACACACAGTGGTAGCCTGAGTGGAGCTGACAAGCTTCAAGCACCCACTCCACCTCCTCCGCCACCTCCTCCTCCACCACCTCCCGCTCCACCTGCCTGGCTGCACAGCAGGGCGTCTGCATTCGCCACGTAGAGACTGTGGGCAGGTGATGGGCTTTTTAACACATTGTATTGAGCGGAGGAAAAATACACACACAGAGGTACACACTTGTGTGTGGGTGTGTGTGTGTGTGTGTGTGTGTGTGTGTGTGTGTGTGTGTGTGTGTGTGTGTGCTATGCGCAGGTGTGTAAACGTGCACGCACTCACACACACACACGATGAGTGTACCCACACACAAGACACAGACCGGAGATGTGCACACACACACACACACGCACACACACACACACACACACACACACACACACACACACACACACACACACACACACACACACACACACACACACACACACACACACACACACACACACACACAAGCACACACACACACAGTAATAGGGCTGAAACTTGTCCAGCAGAATTAGTTTAGCAGAACCCCACCACCCACCACAGCCGCCCCCCCAAGCCTGGATCAATGGATCAGGTAGAGGCCACGCCCACCTACACACAAAACCATCAGGCAGAGGCCACGCCCACCTACACACCAAGCCACCAGGTGCAGGCCACGCCCATCTACACATAAAGCCATTTGGTAGAGGCCACGCCCACCTACACACAAACCATCAGGTAGAGGCCAGACACGCCCACCTACACACATAGCCATCAGGTAGAGGACACGCCCACTTACACACCAAGCCACCAGGTACAGGCCACGCCCACCTACACACCAAACCATCAGGTAGAGGCCACGCCCCCTACACACAACCATCAGGTAGAGGCCACGCCCACCTACACACCAAGCCACCAGGTAGAGGCCACGCCACCTACACTCCAAGCCAATCTGTGTGTGTGTGTGTGTGTCTGTGTTGTGCGT
>PIJE02005337.1:0-19444 GCA_002895965.2 Coryphaenoides rupestris | reverse complement strand
TCTTTGGCAGACTTTGCTCTTCCCATCTAAAATCAGAATAACTCCAAATGTTACAAGCAAAATATCTAAATTCTCGAAGTATTAATGCGAAGACCATTTCCAACTCCTTGGGTGCGGGGTGGGGTTTGTTTTGTGTGATTATACCGATGCACTTGTTAAGAAATTGAATGGCATCTATGGTGATGTGTCTTCTTCTCCTTCTCTTCCCTTTCTCTGCAGGACAGCCGACCCACCCATTTCTGCCTGGCGACCTGGTCCTAATCAAAATACTCAACCCAAGGAAAGTCGGGGATATGGCCAACCAGCGGAGCTCACTTATGGAAACCAGGACTGTGGTCCCAACCGATGACCAACCACAATGAATCTACACCAGCCGCCGAGAACAAAGGACCAACAGACAGACAACCGAGGGCTCAGCAGATCATCCTTTATTAGTCCAACTCTATCTGGGTTAATGACGATCGACAACTGACTCAAGTGTTGGTCCATGTCCCAAGAGTGGGGGGGGGGGGGGGGGGGGGGGTGGGTGATGTGACAAATGCCCAGCCTGTCAGCCAGTCTCGCTGTCAGCCTGTTCCAGGACCGGGTGCTCTGAGTTAACAACAGGGCTCCCCCCGCCTCCCCCCCTGCCTCCCCTTCACTCGGCGCCCTGCCGTCTAACGCCAGGCTTGCGTGTTGCATCCACAAAGCGACCAGGATGACGGCGTCAGCTTTTAGTTTTTCTATTTACCGCACATTTGTTGACACGTCGATGGTGTTATGGAGCTATGGAGCTATCTATTTTTTTGCTATTGGCTGGAACAATCGTTGGCGAGCGTAGGCTGTCGTGATGGCAGGGGGGTGGGGAGGGGGGGCGAGAACAATCTGTCACCATGACATCAGTATTAAGCAAGGGTATAATACTCCAGCCATAATAATATGCAATTCCATTGTTTATGAATTAAAAGCAGGTACGCTTCCCGGCACATTTCGCCGAAGTGTGTGAATAAATCACGGAGGGACCTTATTATCCGCACGGCGCTGGGAAAGGTGTGCTATGAGGAGCCACGGGCCAGGAAAATAATGGATGTCTGTTTTGAATACACTGCTGGTCTCTGGTGGTCTCTTGCATAGGTTGCGTGACGTAATGGATAACTTTGCCGCTCTTCCAACCGTATCTCTTATCCATCCATCTCTGTCCTTATCTCTCAGGGATACATAGTGTGGGGAAAACGCCTGCAGCTGTTGCGCTCTGTGTGGCTCTGGGCCGCCGCGTAGCCTGGATGCTAAATGCTAAGTTGGGGAGGTGTGGATGCTATCCCCAGCTCTCAATCTCACCCTGGCCTCATCAGAATCAGAATCAGAAACCGCTTTATTGCCTTGAGCTTTTGCAAACAAGGAATGTGCTTCTGTGAAATTGGTGCATAACATTGAACATAAAACAGAAAGTAATATTATAGAAATTCCAAAAAAATCTACAAATTCTAAAATATATATATATTTAAAGAAAAGATGTGCGTTATTATAATGCAGTCGTGTCCATGGGAGGGTTAAATGATAATATATAACGTGTCGTATAGTGTCCATAGGCGTGGGAATCGGAAGGATCGGATTAGTGTGGGGGTCCCGGATCCTGGGTCTTGTTGATGAGGCCGGTTGCCGTGGGGGGAAGAAGCTGTTCTTGTGGCGTGAGGTTCTGGCCATGATGGACCACAACCTCCTGCGAGATCTCAACCTAGCCTAACCTATGGATATCTATGCTATATAATAATGCTTGTTACTGCATTAACTCATGTTAATTAGTGGTTAATGAATGCATGATTGTCTGAAATCGCGGAAATACTCTTTTTTTCATTTATATTCAACGTGTGCTAGCGGTGCATACTCCTGGATCCATGATGCACGGTGCGTACAGGGAATGATGTAGCTCTCTTGCAGGCGTTTTTGTTTTTTGATCAAGAATCAATGTCTTACTACTGTCTATAGCTCAAATGACGATGCGCGGGTCTTGTTATAACATCCCTTCCTCACGTGTAGCTCACAAAAGATACACAGACCCTCGAGGTACCTCCGAATGATATGAATCACTGGTTGCAGATTCCCGAATTGATCTAGGACCTCGTGGAATATGCACTAGGTAATGCCTATTGTGAGTTGTGGACTTGATGCCTATCTGAGTTCAGTAATGTTGATATATGGCCTATGGCTTACGGTTACAGGCAGGTACCAGTGATGACTTACAATCGGAGCTAAATTTGCTCTTTGATCTTGTACCATTACGTGACCCAGCGCTAATCTTCCGTGGTGGTCAACTTATCGCCATTGGCTGGCCCTCAATCGGACCGTTGTTCTCCCCCATATACAGCCTCAAAATAATATGGTTAACTCGCAGCCCTGTAGCGCTGACTGCTCTATATCCAGGTGCTCTGTATGTCCATCTGTAATCAAACTTCAGCACACTGGTTATTACCAAGACTTTATCTACTCATATAAGTATATTGAATCACTCACGAATCATCCCAGTCCAGTCATATATCGGTTACAGTTCATGTACAATCACCAAAAGTACATCATCGATTTCACTTTTCAAGGGTTTACTCATTTGTGAGTGATTCCGTACGACTCAACTACAGTTGAATTAGGCAAAGCAAAGATTCTCCTACTATCAGACATTAATGAGCCTCGTAAAAGAACTTTGACCAATTGGTGAGTATGAATGTAAGTTCGAAGTGATGGATGATTTCCTTGAAAAATATATATACTATTATCTTATGTAAAATATATATACTATATCTATATATCGTTGAATGTTCTTGGGGGTTTGTTTTTGGGTGTCATGTTGTATACTCCCTTAATCACCCGCAGGAGTTACCAGATTTTATCCCGAACTAATCTGTGTCCAATAACATTTGAGTGTGATTTGCTTACAAGCGACATTTTGTACTTTTTGTATTAAACACTGCTCATGGCTTAGAGTTTGAAATAGGATGTTTCTAGTGAACCCCCTTGTCCTAAACGAGGAGGGGACCACAACTCCTGTTCTCAATTATTCTGTTAGAATAAAAGAGGGCAACTGTTGGGAGTTGTGGATGTATTGATCGTGTGGGCCGGTAACTTTCCACTCTGCTGTGTGGCCTACGTGACTAGTTAGCTTCACTCTTATCTGTTTTCCCCGGGAGGCCTCTGAGACGCACTCGCAGCTGTTGTTGTGGGAACCGGTTGCGTCTTCTATCTGGACTGGCGGTCCCACGCAAGGGCTCAACGTGAGACCTTGCAGTCTCTGCACCTCTTTGTGTGGCACGGGAGGCCATGATATCCGTGCTTCAAGTTAACTGTTTGTCTGTCTGTTACATCCCCACGTGGGGCCTGGGGTCCTGGCGTCTCCGGATTGGCTGTCTGGGGTGTGGGGACGGAAGGGTCTCCATGGACGGCCTTGTTGTCCCTGCTCCCTGAATGGCTGTCTTGGAGGCGTTTCTATGTCTGTTGTGTCTATATGTAAATGCCCCCCCAGCTCACGGTCCCAAAGTGGCCAATCAGGTCCATTAGCAGCGAGCATTTGTTGCAGCCATGCCTCCGGATAAGGATTGAGAGAGAGAGAGAGAGAGAGAGAGAGAGAGAGAGAGAGAGAGAGGTGTGTAAGTCTAAAAAGGAAAGCGGGATGTTAATTGAGTCGGTGACACTTACTTCACAGTGTGCGCCACCGCACCCCCCCACCCCCGCAGCGCCAGTGCCTACCTCCGGGGGGGGGGGGGGGGGGCCGCCCCCCCCCCCCCCCCGCCTTGCTACCGTCACGAAAGGAGTGTGTTTGAAAAGCTACGACTAGGCTGGCCTCTAATTGGTGCCGCAGTCAACCTATCCCCCTTGCATGCTAAGTCTGCACGCTGCCACGCTCCATCTGCATAAGGGCTTTTACTGCTCCCCTGCCGAGCGTTCATCGCGTTCAGTCCTCTGGAGTGTACGCCGGGTTTCGGATTTGCCAGAGAATATTGCCGCGTCTGTGCCGCCTTGACATTATTAATTATCTCGTTGCCGCCGGTTTTCAGCGGTCTCACGCATCCATCCACCAGGCTGATGGCTTTGCTGGGTTGCTGGTGTGTTTTTTGTTGTTGTTTTTGTTGTTGTGTGTCATGTGTGTGTGTGCGTGTGTGAGAACAGTTGAGCTCCCGCTCGCCGTCTTAGGCACTAATCAAATAGCCTGCGGTCTGCGGGGTGACGAGGACAGGTGTCGTCCATGGCGGCCACATTAACTGCTCTGCGGCTGCTGCCTCTGTGTATGTAAAGGTTAACACCCTTCATTTGAATTGGATGTCTTCTCATGAGGTTGTGTGAGCAACGTTCGCCACTTTCTGGTCAAACTTACTGTAATCCTACACTCAGAAGCGATCGCATAAGCTTTCTGCTACATGTTGCACCTAGGTAAACCTATATGAACTCACCATGAAACTGCGATACTCTCAGCCACTAATAGTGTCGTCGCTCGCAGATTAGTACAACGTCCGCGATCAGCAAGATAAACCATCACACAACAACAACTGATCTCAACCACATTTCTCCTCCTGCTCTCCACACGGTCGATCTCTGCGATCACTCATCACTCGCAAACCACGCAACACAACACACTGCGCGCAGGCAGATAAAGAGACACGCACACACACACATACACACACATACACACACAGCACACACGCACGCACACACACACACACACACACACGCACACACACACACATGCACACACACCGCCGTCACCCCCTGTCGCAACTGTCAGGAAAGTGTGTTTGAAAACTACAACTGGGCAGACACACATCACACACACACATGCACACATGCACACCCAGGTGTGTACACACACACACTCCACAGGGTCCTCAGAAAAGCCAAACTGACTGTATCACACACACACACACACACACACACACACACACACACACACACACTCCACAGGGTCTTCAGAAAAGCCAAACCAACTGTATCACACACACACACCCACACAAACACACACACATATACAGTATATAAGTACACACACACACACACACCACACACACACACACACACACACCACACAACACACACACACACAACAACACACACACACTGACACACACACACACACAACACACATCACAGCACACGATAATAACAAGGCTAGAATAACAAATAGTCATCTCTATCATGCTTTAGACAACTCTCCTCAATTCTAGTTACTGAAGTTTAGAACACCTCATCCATCACGAGAGACAGTAATAAGAGACACGAATCTTGTCGCGTATTTGGGTAATATGGCAAACGAGAACAAGCATCACTTATCTTCACACAACTACACCATGCACACAGCACACAAACTCATAGCTCAGCTCAACACAATTGACCGGGCAGTATCATATGTAACTCCGCTCATGTACTCTAAGGAGCAGTCCCATATTAGGCGAGAGCTAGTCGATGTGCAAGACTTGGTCGTACTGGAGAAGGCCTTTAGTTAAGAGAGCTAAAAATACACTCGACACTTTCAGTTTCAATCAATCAATCAATCAATCAATCAATCAATAAACACACAACACACACATACACACAAACACACACACACCACACACAACACACACACACACACACACAATCACACACACACACACACACACACACACACACACACACACACACACACACACAATCACACACACACACACACACACCACACCACACACACCACACACCACACACACACACACACACACACACACACACACACACACACACACACACACACACATACACACACACACATCACACACACACACAACACACACACCAAGATTCACACACACAACACGCAGATACAATACACACAAAGTAAGTGCGCACATAATCTCTCTGACGAGGAACAAAACAGAGTCGTAAACTCGGTAGGATACACTGCATCGAAATACTAATACATTCCAATCAAACAGGCTGGATATTTTAATTAAACTCTGGTCTAGGTCACTACGGCGAGAGAATGCCTATCTGCAGACAATAGAGAGAAGAGAAAGATTGTTAGAGACATGTACGTGATGTCATAATACCAGTACAAAAAAAAAGCTGCAATGTTCAGCAGGTGCTCTTATGTGCAAAATATCGCACATGTTGCGTTATGTCGTGCACTAGCAACGAGATGTCAGAAGGCCAGGTAGGTGACCGGTGCTGTGGAGTACATGTCGGTCCAACGTTGAGCCCTTCGCACTTGGCGTTGGTACTATCTCTGTGTCGCAAGTTCACCCACCGATTGATCGCACCTCGAGTAGTTGTTAGAGACACAATGTCTCTCACGGATAAGATGTATTCGCTTTTCTTGGTCACTCAAGTCCAGCAGTCTATCAACGCACCAAACGACAGGCTGACTGGCACGATCCGCGTTCGCGAAAATGTGGCCAATTTGCGTCGAATATTTATACCACTCTTGGCCGGAGGGAAAAACTTAGATCAGACGAGAACAGAACTGGTGAATACTCTAAGAATGGTTCTACAGTTGGTCACATTACACTTCAAGCCAGAGTGGAACGTACGACCATATATACAGTTTGCATCGGGGGAGAGAGGAGGCTGGGGGAAAACACTTCCGTCTTTACCTGAGTAATCTCACATTGTCAATAGTATGTCCACACCCTATCTCTATCTTAATTAGAAATCGGTTCGCTGTAACGTTTTGGTAAAAAAGTCTTGAGAAATCTCTCTGCTCAATCTTTTATGCTGCTGAATGACAAAGCGAATAACCCATTGTGTCGCCAATAGTACAAGCACCAGTGACTTAGGGTATTGGTCCACAGTGCGGCCGTCATAAGTACGTGCGTTGTTATGGTACGACCGTATGCAGTGTTCACGGTAAGCTGTAATACATTCTTACTACCTTGGTTCCACCACATTACATAAGCCATCGACGCAGAAACGAGATCCTTTGGTTTGGCAAATATCAGTGATCAAATTGCACACAGGTTTAGGGCCTGCTTATGCTCGAGCACTCAACGTAAATTCTACAAATGAATTTCTGTGAAATTCTATGTGAGGAATTCAGTCACACCGTCCTCAAGTTATTTTGAGTGTGAGACAATTGTTGACCTGGCACTCGCGTCTGGCTCTCAGCAATTAAGTAATTATCAGTACGCAGACAACTTTTGGCTGATCGTGGATTCCGTGTTCGCCAATGGGTTACGAAGAGAGATTTAACAGGCACGTGAGTAAATAGTATACTTGAGCATGCAACACGAGTTAAATAAACTCCCATAATCAGTATATATAGCCTTTCTCATCATCCACCTGCTCATGCCAAAACACTCGATAAGGTAATGGCACGAGACTGCAAAGGCATACTACAACGTTGATGTTTCCACTCTCGGCTCATATTGAAGAATATATAGGCGTGTATTGCAACCTGTTTATAAGGCTATAGACCACGCCTTCATGACATTTAGCAGTGCACAACTATTTTTCGATAGTATAAATCAGAACTAACATTCGATGGTACATCTCGTGAGGTTATTTACTATCAATTCTTAAACAGACCAAGAATACTACCTAGACACATTGCTGGTCCTAGGTCCGCGACGGACCCGACGAGGTTGTTCTTGGCAACTCGTCATGGATAATACATCATTATTGAACGACATAAATGACGTAGTGCAGCCCTTCTAGAAACCATGTTATTGTTATCCCGTAGAGTAAAAATCTGTAAGTCATTAAGCGTTGACGACGTTCGACTAGTCACGGTAGGTTCACAACAGCTCACGAGTGCTGTGAAAGTTGCTATGCTCACCACACTCCCTCGTATATACACCTCACCAATTACGATATCCGCCCATCACCAAGTTTCGCCCTATACCACGCTGTACCATTCTTCACTTCTAGAAGCTAGAATATTATATGTAGAATTGAGTGGGAGTTGTGGTCCTTGGGCCGTGCGCTGAGGGTTTAGCAGGCACACTAGCGAGAAAGTGCCTCTGCCACTCATACAAATTTGACTATATTCTCAGTTCTCAAAAATAGCTGGTTACTTTACTCTGCCGTCGCTAGAACAGATCAGCATAGTGATAGTGCATATCACAATTTTTGACGCTGGTCAACTGATGGTTTATATCCACACTATGTCAGGCGTTGTTCTAGCAAGACTCGCACATCTCAAAATGCTCGTAGAGCTATTGTAAGGAAATTGCAGAGAGAGATGTTATCCTTGGGTACTAGACACCACCACTCCTTGCGTATAGATCTCACATATCGGATGCTGGATAGGTGCCAATCTTGATAGTGTGGCAATCTGAGAAGATAATGGTCGATCAGTATGTGTATGCGCTGAGTACTATCATCACAACCAACTGTGGTGCAACGCATCAATTAGAGTAGCAAGGGGGTATGATTTCTACAGATGCGAGTTCCCGATTCATATATCATCTGCGCAAGAATGATAAGACTATGCAGACACTCGAAGATCTGTGTACGTACAAAGTGCAAACATTAATTTCGCACCAACATCGATACAGTATTCGGGATCTAATACAAAATAGGGAGACAGTATTAGAATGACCAATACTGAGTCGACGCGCTTGATACTAAAGTGCTAATTTGAATATTGGAGTAGCTTACCGACATAGATACGTTTCAGTATAGTTCCTAAGGGCACTCGAGATATCGTACCTCGGCGGATCTCGAGGGGGTGGGCTGTCTGAATGCGTTAGGATTCATGTGGCTGGTACTGTGGTTTGTATTTAGAGTTATCTGCTAATGCTTGGTTGTGGTCGCACGAATACTCCAGTGCGTGGTAGTTTTGTTGATTCAGTCTATCACAGACTGGATTTGATATTTCCAGATAGTGGGTCGTCCGGGGCATCCCGACACTCTCTCCCTTGGGCTAGTTAACTGTAATATGACATTTTGAGGTGCCTTAGTTTGATGGCCAGTTGAGGCCTATATGGGGGCAGGTCGGCTGAGGAGCAAGGCCAGACGACAGAAGATCGCGACTCGCGCTCAGTTAGCGCTGATCTATCCTGACGCAAGCTAAGACGAATGGAAGAGGATTTATGAGGACGCGGCAGAACAGAAGTAGGTGTTCACTTATAGGTAACTAGAAGGTCCTATCTATTATTGGAAAAAAATGGTTCTTTGACACTAATAAACGCTTGTATGAATTGCATATGTTCGATTAACGTTTTCAGAGTCCCCTGTTTCTTTGCTGTCGGAGGTGCCATATACGGCCAACATGATATAAAGCTTATGGACAAAAAATAAAAACTAGGTGCTCCCTATCATCAGTAACATGCAGTTATCGACTCAATGTCCCCCTCCACAGCGTTACTGATATAGGAAGCCAAATCATATGGCTAGGACAATGGACACCCTGCCCAGTGCACTGAACAAGACAGAGTTGGAAAATGGTCTTTCGGCGATTAATACTTCGGAGAATTGAGTGAGTGTATTTCGTCTTGTAGACGATTATTTGCGTTCTTATGGTTTACTGAATTTTGTAGGGGATATTGGGGGAGTGGGAATTGTTGGCTGTAGACAAACAGGTCATGCTTCGCTAGTAATCTTCTTCTTTTGGTCACTAGTTCTTTATATACGCTAGTTGGCTGGGTTTTCACCAACCATTTATGTCTTCTGGATCGTATTCGCGCTCACTACCAAAGACTATACAAAACGCAATCATATCAACCTAACAACAATTCTAGTCGCTAGTTATATGTGTTTCATTAATTATTATGTAAATCCGATGGAAACAAACTAATAACAGTCTATGCCACTTAAGGGATGTTCTCTAGTTTATCTGGCATAGCTTCTGATTCGATAGTAAGTTCTTGTGTGGCAATTGATAGTTTTCATTCGAGAGATCAGTTATCGATGAGTCCACTAATACTGCGTATAGAGATCTCCGGTCCCCACGGCGACTGGAGGGCTCATAGGTGGCTTATCATCGATACGGTTTATTTTTCCGATCGTCGCGTTTATTACTTTTATCTTAGCTTTTTTGTTGTGCGTTTTACAGACCACTGTAGAGTATACATTATGGCAATCTCTCACCATCTCAGTGTTTTCAGGGTGCATCTTACAAACTAGACTTTGGCCACATAAACCTCCGCGAAGAGTGTTTTCGCTGGAATGAGCCGAATGTATTACATAATCCCGTATCGAAAAGTTCAGGTCTCTGCGCAACAGATACGAGTTTATTCATTAGGGATAAATAACATTTGAAGTAAAATATCGAGTGATGGGTGCAGTAGTTTTGTCGAGGTGGGTAGTCGCTTCTTACTCTTTTAGAGATGGCAGCGTGGCGGTAGGGCAAGCCATCTTGTACCCAATTCTTGGTGAGCCAAGACTTTGTCGAACCTTGAGATATGTTAAGTTGATGTTACCGTTTTTTTAAGAGCCAACTTATTAAGGCTTGCCAGTGAATGCAACCAGAAATCATTAAGCGTGTCTTGGATTCCTGTGCAGTTGTCCTGCATAAGCAGAGGCATATGTATGCTTGAATGGTGTTTGGCTCCAGATGGCCCCAAACATCTCTAGTCACTTCGGGCTCTTTGCTCCTTTAAAAGATTGTTCTGTAAGAGGTCGTTGTTAAAGACGGACGAGAATATGTAAGCTGCAGCAATAACCTCGGTCGATCAATAATGTACAATATTATAATATTATGTATATTTATAGCAGCTGTCATCTCTCCTTTATGACATATCAATCATATTACAAGGAATGTTAGTATTATGGCATCCAAGCCAAAGCTATATGATCAACGACAATCAATCCAATCAAAAGGAGAAAATATCAAATCTTGTATACTTTGTCTGCCTAATATGGAGTCCACCTGATCACAAGAGCATTAGTAAGTCAAATCAGTGCCATCACTATCAATATGGTAATTTATGATTTGGCCAAATCGCTCTGTGGCGGAGTGTAGCCAACAGACTGCTTTATCGTTGTTGTTTGTCAATCCACCAGTCAGGATTACGTGTTCATCAGGATCACGCCGTGTTTACCTTATGGGGTTGGGTCGGGCAACATCATGCCACCTCTTGCTCGAGCGGGGCAAATATGGGAAAATTATATCTGGAACGAACCGTAGGACGTTTAGGCGCATCCAGAGTGGATCAGTACCATCGCGTTGCTGCGATTTCTGAGTTGCAGTTGTGTGTTTTCTGAGATCAAATACACACTTTCGATTCAGGTAGAGTTGAGTTTCGCGCTAGTTAGTGGGAGCACTGGAAGCGTTAAATTCTTGCATGGGCGCTTTTCGCGTTGTAGGCAGAGAGCGTTTAGTGGAATAACCACAAAAAACTCAATCAGGAGGTTGGTACGCAGGTTGTTCTAGGAGCGGTTAAATGTGAGCTCTCTTAATGCTAATCTTCTAAATAAAATACGCGGGATAGGTCATTTAGCAGGTTAATGGTGGTATGGCAAATAAATGACTTGAATTTGTACACGCCCGTTGACGTGATATGTTTGGGAAAGTACAGCGTCTACACTATAAAGTAGGTAGTTAGCAAATTCCCTACAGAAAACGCCTAGTATCTATCTCCGTACTCAAACGCTATAAATTAGTCTTCCTGAATCGTTTAACTCACACTTCTGTGCTGCACGCACTAAAGTTTGGCATTTCGAATTTTTGCTACTATTTATGCTAGGTTGTTAATGCCCTCTTGTGTCTTCAGGTATTCTTTTCTGTGTTTTCTCTGCCTATCCGGGCTATTTTCCGAAGTCTGAGGTTGTGTTTGAAACGGGTGTTCACAGAGAGAGCTATAACTGAGGGTTTGTAATTGTGACTTTATTTCACTTATTTAAGCGTATTTGTGTTTGGTTCTGAGCTGCAGATGCTCGTGTAAGGATTATCACCACTAATGAATATACTTTAGATCCTGTTGACTCACTATATGCGACTCATATTGTTATCGCGCCTATTGCATAGCGGTTCTCGTGTGCTAGAAGACTAGGAGACGTAGCCACAGTTAACCGTAGAGTTGTGTGGTGGTGCAACCAGGGTACCTAACGATGAAGAAATATTAGAATATGCCTAGAATGCATATGTATTTAGATGAGTGCAATAAAACACACACATCGCGGAATTCATTAACGACCAGGGACCAACTGATACACGATATTGCGTTCTTGAAGGTCAACATATATGTATATTTGGCACAAAGAAATGTACGTCGAGGTTCTTTTTAGCGAGATGATACTTAGGAAATAGGATTCTCCTATTTTCACAAGTTTGCCTGCACCTTACACCAAGGCCAGATGCCGGATATATACATCGCCAAATCTTCCCCTACACGATACATACCAATCTCTTCGCTAGAACTTTCTTCGACAGCCACTCAATCCAAGATAGTTGAGATTGGTCCACACTCCTTATTTTCAATACAGACCGAGGTAGTTATATCGAGTTTCTAGCAGCTACTGAACAATTCAACGAAGAGGAGACGTATTAGTTGGTTTACATGAGGTATACTTTGGCGTCTTGCCCATGCGCAATCACTCTGGCATCTGCAGTGGCACTCTTCTTTCGGGTCCATCTCTCCTCCAGTACCCGATTGGACGCCAACACTCTTCCTGACTCATCGAGTTTTTGAATGTGTGACACTGTTTTGTTGACGCTGCTGATCCGTCGCTGTGTGTTGCTTGGCCTGCGTTCGCATGCATCTGTGTGCTGCTGGTTCTAACCGTCTAGCTTGTTACGGAGTTCGGCTTTCTCCGACAAGTTTTGATTGTTTTGTGCAATCGTCCTCTGATTTTTCTCTGTAAATGTATGATACTTTTTTCTGCATTGTGGGAGTTCCTTGCCAAGGGAGTGCATTATGGTCCTAAGTGTTGGATCGTACAAGTATGACTCTCGTACACAAGTGACTTCACATCAGCTAATGGCTTACACACCCAACGATATTCTACCCACAGAAACATGGACAACGCTCGCGCCCTGACCCTTTAAAGGAACATCACACACAACATCAGATTCATTTAAGCATCCACGACACCGACACACAGTTATCCGAGTTATTTACTTCAAAGGAGTCCGCAGCACGTTAATCAAACTCATAAACCACCACCAGCGACAGTCAAAATAAAATCAGTGGGAATGTTTGCTAAATTAGAACCTTGAAACTGTCATTTTAATGGTTCTCTACTTCCCATTCATATCTGGGCCCTCGTGCTGAGATAATTCGCCATAGGTATTTGAGAGGCTCTCCTAAGCTCGATCGTGCTGATCCCATGGGAGGGTGGCTGGTGAAACCAATTATTTGAGTGTAACAAAATTTCAATAATCATCCAGTGGCCATCACTGACTTGTTTTACTAGATTATAACAGTTCCATAGTGATAACAATTGAGCCATGGTATATTAGGTTGGCTAGTGGGGTTGTGGAGGAACAGCTGGGATTCCTTCCCATGTACTGATTCCGTGAGCCGCCCCTCAATCAATATTAAGCCTTCCGGCCTTCTCTCTAAGCCCTAACTAACATGGACATTTCTCAACCCCCAACCACCCACCCTCACACACACAGGCTAAGTTCCCTGTTGTGTCTCCATCACGGCCACATGTGATTGAACGATATGGCAGATGACTCGATCCCTGTTCCTCCACAACTGCAACCTACACCACTTATCCTATGGGCTGAACATAAGCATCAGTGGGGATTTATTGATTGTACCTCATATTCGGCATCCTGCAACAATAGCCAGTATGGAAGGCTGGTTAGCCTATGACGGGTAAGATCCCACCTTGAAACCCCGGGACAACCTAAGGCAGGCACAGTCACGATTACTTGGCCAAGTCACTGTGAGCGCTGACTCACTGGATCATAGAGTGACAAGAGGACGAAAGAACAGGAGAAGCCGATTTGGGGTTGGGAGATGGAGAAGGGAGAGGGGTCAGATGTCAGCTCAGGCAGCAGAAGTGTTGGCCTTAACTGGGGCATCTATATTTTTTCTTGTGAATCCCTCATGGTATATACTGATTGGCAATAGGCTTTTAGTGTAAAATGGACTTTGGCAATAGTTACAAAACAACTGGTGGTAAACCCATGTATCACATCAAATTTTGGTTTAAATTTTACTGGCTTCAAGTTCCCTTCCAACTAGATTGGCTAGAGATAATAAGGTTAAAGATCATAGCACCACTGGAGACATACATGTAGTGAATAAGGACTTAGCTGTTATGGCAGCTGGATGGGCTGAACAAGAGGGCTCTACATCACCATAGTGCACAGAGTGGGTAGGCATGTTTATGGTTGTGCTCTGATGCTCTACTTTGGTAGCTTGATTCGCAGATTATTCAACGATTTGATAAGTTTTCTCCTTGTTAACTTCGCTGATCTGATTTCAATACCTAATCTGTTACAGACTATACACCATAAAGACACGATGAAACTATATCACTAGAATTGGCTTATTGTGGTCGCGAGCAAAGCGGACACGGGTACTGCAACTATGATGACAATACATCTGGATGCCACATCTCAGTTCGCAGTGGTAACTCTTAGACGTAATAAGGTAATCTCTCCATGCCACCTAAAAGCCACCACAACAATCAAATAGCGGATAATACAACTTGTTACTCAAGGCTTCTAAAAGTTAATAGACTCATGATAGATAGGTATATTTAAACTCTGGTACGCACAAAAATAATCACAAAAGTGCAAAAATTACGAGATAGAATTGAGAACCGGGAATAAAATTAACCAGCATATTAGGAAGATACAAATTAAGGTTAGCAATATTATTATTAATCGTATGTGTTTAATCATTCATTTTTGCACAGGGACCTCGAATAGAGCACTAAAGAAATTAAAGGTATTTTGACGGTAAAATCAGATGCTAATAGTGGTAGTATTCTATGGATATTTATAGCTATCACGCAGTATATCACATCAATCAATACAAAAATTATCGAAATATTGTATCGACAAATTAAGAGAATTTATTTATGATGATGATAATAAAGGGGCAGCTTGCGAACGAGGGTGGGATCATGTGGACAATGTGACTTCTTTAAGACTGGAGGTCAGACATAATGGTTATGAATACATTCGCCGTTAGGGATGGGAAGGATTGTTTCTGCTATATTCTTCTTCCTTCCTCTCTCTCGCACTCTTGGATTCGGTTACGATTGCATCGTTGAATCATAACTCAGCAATATGCTATATCGGGTCTTCGTGGCTGCGGACTGCCCATAAAGATTGATCCCATTATATCCTCTACATATTGCTATCACATACATGTTATTGAATCACTGTCCAATATTTCTTAAGCAATTACCGGCACACCCAGACCATAAATTTGTACTTATTTATTAGAGAGAGGTAGTGATTGATTTTTGACTGGATCAATTTGTGGGTGGATGTTGAGGCAGGTTTAAGCACTGCTTACTGATTTATCGCACATACAGATTTGCATTGATTAGTGTTGATGTGTTTTGTGGTCTGTTTATAAATATAGATTCTAGTTCTGTGAGAAAGTTAATTTCGTGTTTCTCTATTAGAATTAAATTGTGCTTTTCAATCAAAGGTGTTTTCACGCCACAAGGTTCGGCTTTGTTAGATTACTTAGTTCTTGGTAAGTGGAATGTATGGTCTTATCTCGATGCCTATTGGTAGCACACCTCACTCGGTTTTGCACCACCACATTTCACATATGTGTTCTCAGGGGTGCTTACGTTGTGGGCGTGTAATTACTAAGTAATGATTCTTTGGTCCTATTCCTCTTCTGGTTAGTAGCGACCAGGTCACTCGCCGGTGGGCGGGCCTTCTCTTTCTCGTACTTTCGGCGAGGTGTATGTTCGAGTCTGTCGAGCGAGTGTTTCGCTGCCACCCAACCAGAGGTACACCGGTCGTGAATAGCCGAAAATGAGCACGAAGGGTAATCTTAGACTCTGTATGATTTGGGAGAATAGGTTCGAGAATTGTGTTTTTGTAATTCCAGAGTTTCGCTTCCTAGTGGGAATGCTCCAATCAGATAAGATAATCTTCTGTGATCTTTCACGACGTGCTTTGGACGCGGCCTCAAACATAAGACAAATAATGGAGCACACGGTGGCCACATTTCCGTACCAACATGGCTGGTGCCATGATTTTATCTATAGGATTATTATAGCCAGTATCATCTTATTTCGGCTGAACGCGTGAAGAGCTATGCTCAGAGAGGTACGATATCGATATTATCTATCCAGTTCTAATATACTAGTGTCACCTTCTTAATAACTCGGATACATAATTTCGGCCTGGTGTATGAACCGCTAGAGTGGTTGGGCGTAGACTTTAGGCATGGATGTACCCTCGATTTCTCCGCGATGCAAGTGTGACGCTTTCCCCTTAGGGGCGATGGGTAGGCTTCTAGTAGTCGCGTTGTCAGTGAATATGAATAAGGGAGTGCTCCTAACACCACAGACAATAGGACCGGAATGATGGGATGGAGCAATGACTTGTTGCTCTACATAGCCTTCGCCGATTTGGTACCCCTTAAACATCACATAAGATTCAGTCCCAATTGGTTACACAGGGTGACTAGTTTGTACAGTATAAATATGGAGCGAAGTTCCTCGGACTACGCTATTCATGTACATCTTCGCAATATATGAAGGATGCTCATATTCCTATCCCGAAAATAAGGTCTTTGCTGATCATAGACCTTGTGGCCCTTTGTCGGTGTTGGGTTTAGTTGGGTTGGATCCAGTGTATTATCTTTATGGAGGTACATGGATAGAGGGTCATTCGCGTCTCTGTTAATCTCGATGTGATCTTATAATCTCCGTATGGCGACTCTCACTCGCATTAGTTAGTTCATTTGATCTTTGTGGGGTTTCTAAGTGGAGGATTTATCGCGTGGGTATTGCGTTAGTGGTTTTGTGACGTGTAGAATATCGTTGTGGTTCTTCTGCTCCACGAATCTTCTTCCCTTTTATCTGACAAGGCCTAGGCGCAATACACGCCCATAGCGTTTTTTTCGTCTCGTAGCGAACTTGGTTATGTTCGAATGTAATTTGAGATCATCTACTTTCCAATTAGTAGATGAGATCATAAAAATTTCATTGGTTGGTCAACGGGAAAACTTCAAGGCCAGACACTCCCTTCAACGAAGACAATGGGTTACAGAGGGCGGACACGGGAAACTGTGGTGGTCGTGCCGATTTCTCGATTGAAACTCATACATCCCATAGCTACCGTGTGCCATCATGACTCTCCTACTTCGTACTGCCCATCATACTCTCTACGGTCGCAATCTGCCGTAGACACACGCATCATAAAACCCAGAACCACTTTTCTCCTCGTCTCGTTCCGTGCTGGTGGTCCTCCAGATACCGCTCTCTCGGCCTCTAGGATTCTTCTCTTTCCCTACTCGACTGAAATTCGGGCTCTTTCTTTTCCGGTCGGGCTACCAGCCGGCCTTCCCTCACTCCTCGTTCTTATATTCGTCATTATCTTGAGTTACCTTGCCCTCTTCTCTCGGGTCCTGATTCCCACCCTCTCTCATGGTGGTGGCCATGCTGAGATGAGAGCTTGTTAAGATTAGCTCCTGCGTAGCACAGCGTCCCTGTGGCTCCTCCACCAGACCTTGTCTTCTTCCTTCCCTCGCGGAGCTGTGAGGAAGCAGAACCACAGTGCCTTGTGTGTGTGTGTGTGTGTTTCTCTGTGTATGTGTGTCCTTCTGCGTGCAAGAGAGTCGGAGTTTCTCTTGTGGTGGGTGAGTTAATTCTAGGCTCCAACACAACGCGACTCAACCGGAGCCTTTCAGGGATGTGTGTGGGTTTGCGTGTGCTGTGGTGTTGTCGTGTACAGGCTCGACTGAAGGCTCGCGGGCGCTGGGGTCGGAGTTAATCCTGAGTCCAGGATAGCCCAATATAATATATCATTCACATAATTAGCGCAGACTTCGCATTCCATATCATCTGTGGTTGATCCGATAGGATAGATTATAATGATATAGGGACGATCGTCCGTATCTCCTGAGGGTGTGATGTCTGTTTCATACTTGGAACGCAAAAAACTTTATTTGTCTAATGGATTCTAAGTGTCCAATCTGGTAGGTGTTCAATGTGAGCGCGGTGCGAGAGTAGCGTCTGTGTCACTATTATGGGGCCCCTTGTCGCCAAATAATACTTCACTGGTAAGGAATATTTTACTAACGTTTACTTTCAATCTGTAAGTAACGATTCAGGAGGAGGCCGCAAAGCTGATTCATACATGAGGCATACCACAAGACCCTCTGGCCATGTCCCCTGAAGACTCCTCCCCCTCCCTGAAACCTCTTGTTATGCATCCCCCTTCCTCATATCACGAGATACCAGACCCTAGTCGACCATATCTCTCAGATTCGAATGATTGGCCCTATAATCCAGATAATGTTGAGGCCTACCAGTTACAAGTTATAATGCCTATGGCACCGCAGAACTAGGATGAATACAACCAAAATGCATAATGTTGACTTACACAGTGACCAGCCTATCGGGGCCACCTCCTGTGGCCCTCACACCCCCAACCACTCAAAATAAAAATTGTACTGGAGCACCCCCGTCTGACGGTGGGACCACTCAAAATAAAAATTTGTACTTTCATGAGCGACAAAATACTAATGGTGAGATTTTTATGTAACTTCACTTAAAATGCGAAGCTACGGCACAGAATTACCATTAATAATTCAGATAACTCGAGGGCTTATTAACAACAGGATATTGTAACAACTGGTCGACAATCACTGTACATGCCAGGTGTGCGCATTTGGATAGAATTTTCTTTTGTTGGTAAAATTTAATACGAGTAAATCGTAGAATTTTAAGGCAAAAGCAACATTGATTTTATCAGTACTAATTTGGTTGAAAAGACTATTGCGTTAGATCTATGGTGATTGATTTTGATCGATTTTGAGAGCAATAAGTATATATTAGCTCAAATATTGTCGCTAGGTGTCGGGGTTTTTGGGTGTGTCATGTTGTATACTCCCTTAATCACCCGCAGGAGTTACCAGATTTTATCCCAAATTAATCTGTGTCCAATAACATTTGAGTGTGATTTGCTTACAAGCGACATTTTGTACTTTTTGTATTAAACACTGCTCATGGCTTAGAGTTTGAAATAGGATGTTTCTAGTGAACCCCCTTGTCCTAAACGAGGAGGGGACCACAACTCCTGTTCTCAATTATTCTGTTAGAATAAAAGAGGGCAATTGTTGGGAGTTGTGGATGTATTGATCGTGTGGGCCGGTAACTTTCCACTCTGCTGTGTGGCCTACGTGACTAGTTAGCTTCACTCTTATCTGTTTTCCTCGGGAGGCCTCTGAGACGCACTCGCAGCTGTTGTTGTGGGAACCGGTTGCGTCTTCTATCTGGACTGGCGGTCCCACGCAAGGGCTCAACGTGAGACCTTGCAGTCTCTGCACCTCTTTGTGTGGCACGGGAGGCCATGATATCCGTGCTTCAAGTTAACTGTTTGTCTGTCTGTTACATCCCCACGTCTGGGGTTACA
>PIJE02005336.1:0-19457 GCA_002895965.2 Coryphaenoides rupestris | reverse complement strand
CGGCAGTGTTTTTATTACGTTATTTACAGTATATTCATTTTGATCATATACTACAGTTAGTATAGAGGTGAACTATGACGAATACATGACGTTCCTCGTGATACATATCCGACAAATCAGTATACTATACTATCAGGTATTTATTTAGCAACTATAATTAATTAATGTCAGCAAAAGCAGATGCAGACAACAAGCCCCATTTGATTCAACTTTCCACCGATCAGAGATCGATATTTCATGTTCCGCTCCCGACTGAAGATGAAACATGAACACGAGGAACGTTCCACGGATGATAGTTGTGTGTCGGTGGTATTTCTCTAAAAAAGAAGTTTCCATGTTTCCGTGATCTTTAATGAATTCACAAGTCAGCGTGAGCGACTGTGAGGATAAATTGGAGACGCGGCTCCCGCCACGGTCGGCCCGCCGAGGCGTAAATGGCTTATTGGTCGCCAAATGAACTGAAACCATCCATTCAGTTTGACGCTTTAGTAATTTAACACGTCTGACCCGGGCTGCGCGTGTACGTCGGAGACAGCGGGGTGGCTGTCGGCGCAGAGACGCTGCAAATTGTAATAGATTTTTTACCCCCCCACCTTAAAATTGGACGGTCGGGGGCAAGAAAATCTAAGCTTGCGTGCTGCTAAATCTTTTATCCCACCTCTCTATCCTCCAAAGCAATTTGCAGTAACTGATTGGCTTCATCTGCTGTGATTTAGCCACGGGGACGAAGTGGCTGTTTGTCAAATGAGGGGCTGTTTAACTTTGTTGGTCACATTTGTATTGATTTCGACTTTGTAATTTTAGATCGAGCTGTGGCTCGCAGAACGTTGAAATGGATGGACGCTGCCACGGAGTTAACTATTAAAACATCAGGGGGGAGGAGGAGAGAGGCCTGGGGGAGCCACCAACGCGGCTCAGAGAAGAAACGAGATGGATGTTGTTCTGTGGGAAGAGAGACAACATTGAGTTCGTTTTCCTTCGTCTTTGACGTGTGGATGTGTGGACAGATCTATTTCCAGCTCCCAGCAGTTCAGATGAGAGACAGAGGGAGATCTGAATCAAAATGCAGTCCATTTATCATTTAAAATGTTCTATTATGTTGATATTTAAACCCCGGTTGAGAAGGTAACACTGCCGTGGTTAATATATGAGGTTTGTTTTAGGCACAGCCGTGGTTAAAATCAAAGTTCAATGAATGACAGAGAAACTAAACACTGATAGACGAACAAAGGGTTTAGATTATTATTAAATTAGAATAGTCCTTTAAATGATTCAAAGCTAGAAGCCTAATGTTAAATCATGTTTGAAAAAATTACAATAACATGTTTATTTCTCATTTCACGTCCAGAAACACATAAAACATTTGATATTTCTGTTATATTTTTGTGAGAATTACTTCACCCAGAAACAGATGAGCCACTGGTCCTCAGGGGCCTCACAGCTGGAGATGAGACACACACACACACACACTCAGGAACAGTGTGGCGCTATGGCCGGGGCCTATGTATAGTATACAGCTATCTTCGTCGTATTTTGACGATGAGGATGATGATGATGGTGATGAGGATGATGATGATGATGATGATGATGATGATGATGATGATGATAAAAACCCTTCAGCGTCCCAGAGAGCAGAAACATTTTCGTGGAGTTATGGCCGCGGCACAGAGCATGAATGATGATTTATTATGAGCAGCCGGTGTGCGGTAAATGGGCACAATTCATCAACTGCTCAACAAAACGTCGGTACATATATCACGGTTTCACAGGCCCAGTGCATTGTGGGTGCCGTATTCATGTTTGACCTACTTCCGAAAATGCAACCTTTACGGGTGATAATCTATATACTGTTACTCGTATTTTGATCAATACTAATCAATTGACCAATCGCTAATCTCGCTAATAATAAAAAGTCGTATGGTATCACTCATATCATTTCAAATCTGTCGATGAGATTGATTCAATTGACAGAAAACACCAGATTCTTGGTAAGAATCCGCTCCCATTCACGCAATCTCAAAGCAACATCCAGTACTGTATATGTAAACCAGTATTATGCCCAAAGCATACAGAGCATGTGAATATAATATTACATTGACATGCTATGAAATCTGTCATCACAAATAAGACATTCATAAATAGACACACACACATGGACATATTCACAATAATCTGACCTCTGCATTAATAATGAATGAGAATAGAATAAATAATCATAAAACACGCATCAATCAAATGAACTAAATATGAAGGATAGACGTTCCCCAGAGCTCCGTACTCATCAACTACTCATGACACACACACAAACACACATAAGGAGGAATCTGGTACTGCTTGGAGACGTGTCTGTCTGCTTGGAGGCGGTTCCGGTCCGCTGGAGCGGGTCTGGTCCGTTGGAGGTGGGTCTGGTCCGCTTGGAGGCGGGTCCGGTCCGCTCGGAAGCGGGTCCAGGTCCGCTCGAGGCGGGTCCGGTCCGCTCGGAGGCGGGTCCGGTCCGCTCGGAGGTGGGTCTGGCCAGCTTGGATGCGTGACTGGCCTGCTTCGGCCCCACTTGGCACGTTTAAACTGGTAATGAAAACAGAAATCAGTGCTGCATGGTTTGACTCGACGATGCCAAAGGTCCCTTTGGAAAGCACCAGAGGATCCGGACGTTGTCTTTGGCTACGAGAGCGAGAGAGAGAGAGTAGACGGCCAGTAAAGGTGGAGCAACAACTGGCTGGTTTCCCAAAGTCTCCCTCATCCTCGTCAGTGGAGATGGGCCGGCTCGGGACGCGGGCCACAGGGAACAAGAGGTCCTAAGGTCCACCTCCGAGAGAGAGGAGAGAGAGAGAGAGAGAGAGGTTGCCAGTTCCATTAGCATGGGTACATTTGAATAATTAGCAGGTCCACTATAGTTGCTTCCTTCTCCTGAGCCATCCAACCATTGGAAACTATTTACCTCCCCAAAACAAAAACCACTGACACACCCCCACTACTTATATGGGGAAATGAAATAGCCTAAGCCTAATACAGAAGGAACGGTATCACCCCTAGTTGTTGCCTCGGAAACAATTATCCAGAAACCATAAAACTGTGGCGGCTGCCTAAACATGAATCCTGTAATCGCATATAAATTCCAAATCCCCCGGCATCGTTTCAGCTTTTCATTTTGTAATGAAATGATCCCTTGCTGACTCTGATTGAATTAATTATTATGGAGCGAGCAGCATCCTAAACTCACGACGGCATCATCTTTGGCATCGTTTTTTAAGGACAGCTCCTCCGTGTGGGGGAAGTCCCATAAGCATGGCTCAGGTTGTTCAAGTGCTGCAGCTGGCTGACTTTTAAAGACATCGATGCATTTTAGGTGTTGAGAGATACTTTATATTAAGGTATTGTGCCTCTTCCTTTTGTTTTGATTTCGCCTGTCTGTCTACCAGCCCCTTAGCAAACACTGCCTGTCTGACCACCACCTGTCTGACTACCAGCCCCTGAGCGACCACCGCCTGTCTGACTACCAGCCCCTTAGCAAACACTGCCTGTCTGACTACCAGCCCCTTAGCGACCACCGCCTGTCTGTCTACCAGCCCCTTAGCGACCACCGCCTGTCTGACTACCAGCCCCTTAGCAAACACTGCCTGTCTGACTACCAGCCCCTTAGCGACCACCGCCTGTCTGTCTACCAGCCCCTTAGCGAACACCGCCTGTCTGACTACCAGCCCCTTAGCAAACACTGCCTGTCTGTCTACCAGCCCCTTAGCGACCACCGCCTGTCTGTCTACCAGCCCCTTAGCGACCACCGCCTGTCTGACCACCGCCTGTCTGACTACCAGCCCCTTAGCAAACACTGCCTGTCTGACCACCACCTGTCTGACTACCAGCCCCTGAGCGAACACCGCCTGTCTGACTACCAGCCCCTTAGCAAACACTGCCTGTCTGACTACCAGCCCCTTAGCGACCACCGCCTGTCTGTCTACCAGCCCCTTAGCGACCACCGCCTGTCTGACTACCAGCCCCTTAGCAAACACTGCCTGTCTGACTACCAGCCCCTTAGCGACCACCGCCTGTCTGTCTACCAGCCCCTTAGCGACCACCGCCTGTCTGACACCGCCTGCGACCACGCCTGTCTGACTACCAGCCCCTTAGCGAACCACCGCCTGTCTGACTACCAGCCCCTTAGAACTGCCTGTCTGACTACCAGCCCCTTACAACCACATTGCTGAACCACCTGCCTGTCTACCTACCCTGTCTGTTGCTGAACCACCTGCCTGTCTACCTACCCTGTCTGTTGCTGAACCACCTGCCTGTCTACCTACCCTGTCTGTTGCTGAACCACCTGCCTGTCTACCTACCCTGTCTGTTGCTGAACCACCTGCCTGTCTACCTACCCTGTCTGTTGCTGAACCACCTGCCTGTCTACCTACCCTGTCTGTTGCTGAACCACCTGCCTGTCTACCTACCCTGTCTGTTGCTGAACCACCTGCCTGTCTACCTACCCTGTCTGTTGCTGAACCACCTGCCTGTCTACCTACCCTGTCTGTTGCTGAACCACCTGCCTGTCTACCTACCCTGTCTGTTGCTGCTGAACCACCTGCCTGTCTACCTACCCTGTCTGTTGCTGCTGAAACCACCTGCCTGTCTACCTACCCTGTCTGTTGCTGAACCACCTGCTGTCTACCTACCCTGTTGTTGTTGCTGAACCACTGCCTGTCTGTCTACCTGTCTGTTGCTGCTGAACCACCTGCCTGTCTACCTACCCTGTCTGTTGCTGAACCACCTGCCTGTCTACCTACCCTGTCTGTTGCTGAACCACCTGCCTGTCTGACTACCCTGTCTGTTGCAGAACCACCTGCCTGTCTACCTACCCTGTCTGTTGCTCTGAACCACCTGCCTGTCTGTCTACCCTGTCTGTTGCTGAACCACCTGCCTGTCTACCTACCCTGTCTGTTGCTGCTGAACCACCTGCCTGTTTGCTACCCTGTCCTGTTGCAGAACCACCTGCCTGTCTGTCACCTGTCTGTTGCTGAACCACCTGCCTGTCTACCTACCCTGTCTGTTGCTGCTGAACCACCTGCCTGTCTACCTACCCTGTCTGTTGCTGAACCACCTGCCTGTCTACCTACCCTGTCTGTTGCTGAACCACCTGCCTGTCTACTACCCTGTCTGTTGCTGCTGAACCACCTGCCTGTCTGTCCATCCTGCCCGTAACAGAACCACCGCCTGTCTTCCTGACCTGGCCGTTGTAGTAATAAATAACACACTTTATTTATTCTCCTGTGTCTCCGTCTGGGTTTTTGGTTCGATCTGCTCCGCACCTGACATTCAGGTTGTCAACAGGAAATAATTATGTTCGTCAAGCGCAGCCTTTATGGCCAAAAATGGTCAATTTTCCAATTACCACGACAACAAGCGCCATCTCAGCACCATCCAAAGTCCCCCTCCACCGCTCCTATTGGCTGCCTCAGTTCATGTAACCTTTTCACGAATAGATGCCCAATTAAAGTAATTTTTCGGAGCATTATTTTTTCCCCCCGGATGGATCCATCGGCGTCAGCGTCAAAAGGAGGCATCATAGAGAAAGAGACACAAACCTCGTCCAATCATCGGTGTGACACGATGCGTTAGGGTTCTTCGTCTTTCTCCTCCGATCGGTTGGGTTTTCTCCCCTGCGTGTTGTTGCGCCGTGCATCCAATGAGAATCCAGAATCCTCGTGGTCACTATGGTTCCAAGCCCCCGACTTGAGCCACTCACAATAAACTTTATTCAAAAAGCAAGTCCGGTTGGGTGGTTCCATGCGTTGTGATCGTCGTGGGGTGGCACACTGATCCCCTGTCTCTTTCAAATCCAGTTGGTTGTCATCTCTCATTTCTCAGAACCATCGTCCACTCAGAGCCTGAAGAGGACGAGAGATCTGAGGACCTCTTGGACCTCCGTCAGGAGTATTTAGGAGCTAATGTGGAGTACAAGCGGCTTTCTGAGCCCACGTGACAGACTCAATCTCTCTCAATAGGAGGGTGTGTGTGGGGGGGGGGGTTCTGTATTTCAACAGCGTTCCAAATAATTTCATCAGGTTGCGATTTGCTTTGCTCGTTACGAAGCGGAATATGGATGCCTTGTAACATCATCTCTGTTTTCCACCAAACTAATCTGACGCAGAGAACGCTTTTAGTTACTGTTGATCAGTAAGTCTGTTGCGTTGTCGTTGCGCTCTCTCTCTCTCTCTCTACTCTCTCTCATACACACAGACCACACACATATAGGCACCCACAACATACTAGCAAACACACATACTAAGCAACACACACACACACACACACACACACATACTAGCACACACACACACACACACACACACACACACACACACACACATACTAGCACACACTAGGGCTTGCACAGAAAAGTCGACTAATCGACGTCGACGTCACTACCGCGTCGTTGACCACGTGATTTCACACTTTAAGAATATTTGTACACTTTAAGATATTTGGCGGGACTTGGCGCAAATGCCCCCCATCAGAACCGCGAATTAACGGAGCCCCCCCCTCCCCTCTTTATATGAAGTATACTCGGGATATATTTATCATTTTTCGTGCAGGTAGATCATCTTGGTCATTTTAAAAGTAGCTCGCAAGTTGAAAAAGTGTGGGCACCCCTGAAGCGATTTCGAGCGGCTGTTTGCGCAGAGGATGCTCACTTTTTTTTTTGACAGCCCGTTCTGTCTGTGTTTTGCGTGCATGTGTATATGATGACGTCATCAACGACGCGTCGACGTTACGTCGACTTTATTGATAGAAAAGGCGACTTGAAAAAATCAGAAGTCGTGCAACCCCTAGCACACACACACACACACACACATACATACTAGCACACACACACACACACACACACACACACACACACACACACACACACACACACACACACATACATCACACACACACACACACACACACACACACATACACACACACACACACACACACACACACACACACACACACACACACACACACACATACATACTAGCACACACACACACACACACATACTAGCACACACGCGACCACACACACACACACACACACATACACACATACATACTAGGACACACACACACATACACACATACATACACACACACATACTAGCACACATGCGACCACACACACACACGTACACACACGCGGCAGCACAAAAAGTTCATTTCAGTATTCATCACAGAGCAGACTACTGAGTGAATGCTTTACTCATCACCACAGAGCGTTGCCGGAGAAATGTGGTTGATGAACTTCTTTGTTCCCCTCGAGGTGCAACCATCAGGTAAGTTGCACCTTTGTGTTCCCTGAGTACCTGTCTGCACATCCACTCTCCACCAGCCCCCTTGTCATCCTGCTTAATATTACTTCTTGTTGTCATCTTTAGAGACTTTGCCAACCCTTCCTTTTAAAGTCTAATTATTCTGCATTTATCCAGTAAATTGCAGTATTTTGTTGGGTAATTCCCACTGTAATAAGAGGGAAATACTGAGAGACTACAGCTGGAATACCAAGAAACAAATATTTACCATATATAATTACCGGGTAAATACCTAGTAATTAGGGGACTGTAAAAGGAAGGGTTACCAGAGACTTTGCTTGTCTGATGTCTGAAGACTAAAGTAAAAAAGAAGCCCAGCCAGAACACCATTACTGGTTGTTTTGTGTTTGTTTTTTAATTTCCGGATCAATCTGCTTTAATGGTCACCGCAGTATACACACACACACACACACGCACACACACACACACACTGTATCTCTGTTAATGGAGAAACAGTTAGGTGCTTGAGGAAACCCTGGAATCACCGGGATAAACAAGGTTTGGGCCAGCGTGTTGCCAGATCCAATAAACACCTCGGACAGGCCAACCGGTCGGGCCCCCATCGCCCTCCTGCAGCTCAGGACCTTCGTAAAGTTCTTCCTCCTCAAAGTCCTCCTTTGAAAATGCTCAAAAACATTGTCAATCGAATACGAAAATGGATCACAATTCAATAATGTTGTATCACAATATAAAAATGGTGTATTACAATCCAAAATTGTTTACGAAGCAGCCGATGTTAATGTTTAATGCGCTACTCCTCACGAGCGACGAGACTTATTAGGAGTCTTGTCTCTTGTAATGAAACTCATCCACCCTTCAATAATCTCTGCAAAAAAGTGTGAATGGATGATGAATGTTTCAAATAGTGCACAAAACAATGAGGGCTGAATTAGACCGTAAAATAAAATCATATTGCAATTCTTTTTTTTTACAAGATATTGCAACTGATAGTAATATTGGGAATGCACATTTTTGCATCACACAAAAATAACGGAAAAACAGAAACATAAAAAAACTGTCACGTGTTGGTTGCCTGTACCAAACAAACATGCTTTCTTACATCCGGAGCAGAAACCATGTGGCCGGTGCATCTCTGCAGCTCTACAGCGCTTCATTTATATATTGGCGTTTGTGGGAGTGTATGTGTGTGTGTGTGTGTGCTGGTGGCTGACTTAACCTGCGGTGCACTGATTGGGCAAAGGTTTGTAGCCCCGCCCACTCCAGACACTAACTGGGGCAGGTGAGGCCAATTAAGCCAACCACCAAACATACACACACACACACACTCCCATAGTGTTATACATTTTACCCCTATCAAAAAATGTGTGTTTGTGACTGCGTGCGTGTGTGTGTTTATAAAGGTGTGTGTGTGTGTTTGCCTGTGTGTGTGTGCACGTGCCCTGTGTTTGTGTGTGTGTGCATGCATGTGTGTGCACGTGTGTGTTGATGTAGCCGTGTGTGTATAAAGATATGTGTGTGTGCCCGGTGTATGTGTGTGTGTGTGTGCCCGGTGTGTGTGTGTGTGTGTGTGTGTGTGTGTGTGCTATATGGGACACTTAGCAGTGGTAAGGGGAGGGAAGGTGAGAAGCTTGGCGTGCAGTTTGATCCAGAGGCAGATCCTCCATCCATCATCCTGCTGTAGCCAGTGGATAATGAGGCCCCGGGTCCCTCTCTCCTCCAGCCGCTCCCTGCACTCCCAGGGGCCCGCTACACCCCAGGCGGCCCCGCTCCACGCTAGGGGCCCGCTACACCCTAGGGGGCCCCTCTGCACGCTAGGGTGGTCCCCTGTGTGCTGCTGGGAGGGTGTGTGTGAAGGTATGTGTGCGGATGTGTGTATGTATGACGTGTGTGTGCGTGTGTGTGTGTGTGTGTGTGTGTGTTGTGTGTTGTGTTAGGTGTGTGTGTGTTTCTAGGTGTGTGTGTGTGTGTGTGTGTTTCTTGGTGTGTGTGTGTGCTACTGAATGTATGTGTGTGTGTGTGTGTGTGTGTTTCTTGGTGTGTTGTGTGTGTTACTGAATGTATGTTGTGTCACGTGTGTGTGGTGTGTGTGTGTGTTTTCCTGGTGGCCTCGGTCTGCTAAATGGCCCACAGTCAGCTGAAAAAAAACACTAAAAAGTGCCTGCAGTCAGGTTGCTGAACTTAGAAGCACACCAGGCCAGTGTTCCAGTGGCGGTGGGTTTAATGGTTTAATAAAGTGTGACAGAGTGACTATGAGAGCTTCCATCAACTCCAGTGTTAGTTTGTCATCTGTTACGAGGCAGATTGGAAGAGTACATTGTAATTATCAAAAAGATAATTAAAAAATACCATTCAGGAAAGCCTGAATGGTTCTGTGTGTGGTGTGTGTGTGCGCATGTGACCATCTACTCCACTTATAGATCTGTTGGTCTCTGGGGAGGGGGCGACCTTGAGAAGTGGAGTAGTGGTGTTGGTGGTGGTGGTGGTGGTGCGTGCCTTTAAAAAAGATGACACTCTCTCCGGCCGCTTCCGCCCCTCACTGGCCACCTCATCGTCAGAGAACAGAGATAACCTGTAAACCTCCCATTAATCACACGGAGCCCGGCCCACTAGGGCCCCACGACGCACTCACTGAGTCCCCCACAGAGACAACAGAACCTGTGTAAGGTCTCGTTAGCTGGTGTAAGGTGGGTTGTTAAGGGGTGTAACCCCCTGTGTACCTCGTCCCTAACCTACGGACGTCCGCCTCCAAGGTTTGACACGAACAGTCGCTCCGCCTCCTCCTCCTCCTCCTCCCTCCTGGGCTTGTTGGAGTCACCGGTTACGACCACCGGAACAATTTTTCACAAACCTGAACCGGATGAAGGAAAATGGTTTTTTTTTTCTGGGAAACAGAGAATGTAACCTTGTTATTTGAGTGGGTTAGAAGGTGCTCACAGCATGGGGGCTCAGCACACACACACACACACACCACACAACACACACCACACACACCACTCTGTCACAGTCTGTCTCTGTGTCTGTTTCCTTCCACTGCTTCGAGTCTTCCCCTCACCTGTGCTTCATCAACATCATCCATCTCCCCCACCTCCTTCACCACCACCACCACACCACATCATCATCTTCTTCCTCACCATACATCCCAGCTCACTTTCTCCGGTCCTCCGGTCAGGGTGGGTGTAGCTGTCATGTGTTTCTGTACGCGTGTTTGTCTCCCCTGTTTCCTGGGACTCCATGGCGGTGAGCTCTTGGTCTGACCTTCCACAAACTTTACTGATACACACCTCACTGTCTCACCAAACACACACACGACAGACACACACCCACTCAGTGTCTGCGTTTTGGCTTCAGGTCCAGGCCGTGCAGCGTTTGTTTGGCCGACGGTTGTCCAGAACTTTTCCGTCCAGTCGGTGGCAAGTGGTCGTGAGTCCAGCCCAAGCAGGCAGCAAGACTCTCGCTCCAAAGAACGTAATTAAAACGCAATCACAGGAGTGTCCCCCCTCCCTCTCTCCCCCCTCCCCGCCCGCTCCCCTGCCCCTCCCCTCCCCTCCCTCCCCGCCCCTCCCGGGCCTCACACTTTTAATTCATTTTTCTATTTCAATGCAATTTATGGAGACTTTGTACATCTGCAGTGGGAAAGTGGGAGAGAGGTGTTTGTGTGTGCATGTGTCTGTGTGTGTGTGGGCAGGGGGGGGTGTTAAGTGCGTTTGTATGTGTGTGTGTGTTGGTGTGTGTGTGTGTGTGTGTGTGTGGTGACCGCTCTTTTCCCATGTATCCGTAATCCAATGTTGACTCTAACTGGATTATCGTGACCAGCGGGGGGTGAGGAGGGTTCATCGCTAAATTACGTTACATTACTTTAGGAGGGAAAATGTGTCTTTGTTTTTCGCCGGCAACAACATTTGTGGTCGTTGCTCACGGGAAGTGCATCCGGTCTCCTGTTGGGCGACCAGTCTGGTTGGGGCGACCAGTCTGGGGGTGAGGCGTGGGCTTTATGAATGTGTTCCTCTTTGTTTCTCTGTCATTATTTCTGTGCGTCTCTGAAGGTCTAACTATGAGTCCTCGCTGGGTTTAATTCGCCGATGTGAGACACTCACACAATTTTGGCAAAGTGAAAGAGAACATGAATAACACGGTGAAGTGTGATTTCTTTTTAAAGACTTTTTTTTTAAGTCCGCCCCCTCCGCTGTGTGTCAGATTGCTCTGACACACAGGGGGGTTGATCGCATGTTGTTCTCTTGTTGTTGTTGTTGTTGTTGTTGTCATCGTCATCGTGTCATCAGTCCTGGTGAGCTGTCGGAGCACGTGTGTTTATTCAGGTTTTATTCAGGACATATCTTGCAAATGCACTCCTACCACGAACAATGATTCAAAAACATAGTGGTCTGGGGCCGTATTCACAAAACATTTCATCCGACCACTAAGAGGTCTCCCAAATAGCAGTAAAAGGTTCCGGCTCAGAGTGTCCTTTCAGACCCTGTGTCACAAAGCTGCTGAGAACAAACGTATGAATTGTCCGACAATGTGGGGTCTGGAGAAGGCGTTTATTGTTTGATGAAATATTCCACTGACAGATGACCGAGACAGACCGAGTTTGTCTCATAGCTGCATAGCGGTCACCATCTTGATATCCGGTGTTACTGGACACGCCCATTATTTCTAGTAGTTCCTCCTAAATCAGCATCTCTCCAGCTACTTTTAGCCTTAAGATGTGTTGTTGGCTGCCCTGGTTTCCTATGGCTGGCTTAAGGTTACCTGTAGTAGCTAGGCTACTCTTCATCACGTTGATGAATGTTCTCAGCCTCACCTGTACTTCACTGTGGCTCACAGCGGCTGCTAAACGGCTTCATGTGATGTGATTTAAATGCAGCACAAGGTCGGGCCGGAGCCGGGAGGCGGAGCGGCGCGGTCTGCTGCCACGAACACGCGTTTGTAAATGAGAGGAACTCACACAAGGTTGAAGCGATAAGAGAGACGGCTGCAAGTAGGTCGTCACCGCGGGGGGGGGGGGGGGGGGGGTGGGCGGGGGGTGTGGATGGAGGGGGGCGGGGTTACATGTCTGTCTGCGCCCCGGGGACGAGGCGGAGGGAGGGACCCCACGGGGGCCACGGCACACCAGGAGGAGATTCTACGGTCAAATATAGCCTGCGCAATAACATCACACCTCCACCTGTGTGGTGTGCGTGTGTGTGTGTGTGTGTATGTGTGTGTGTGTGTGTGTGTGTGTGTGTGTGTGTGTGTGTGTGTGTGTGTGCGTGGCAGTGGACCTCAGAACTTAAGTTCAAACCGTACACAGGAACTCATTCCTACTTTTTCCGCCCGCCATATTTCGCCCGTGCAATTAATCACCAGGCAGTTTAGGATGATTGTGATGAATATTAAGTGGCAAGGTACCCCCTCCTCCTCCGCCCCCGCGCCCCCCCCCCTCACCTGCATCTTAATTACACACCACCCACCCCACCCGCCACCCCCACCCCCCAACCCGCCCCCCGGCAGTGAAACCAAAAAAAACCATCTCGCCCGTTTCCCTCCCTCAACTCCGACCCGGCCTTTCCCTTTACAGTCATTAAGAAAAATGACACACAGGTTGTGCAGGCGAGCAGCACACACACACACACACACACACACACACACACACACACACACACACACACACACACACACACACACACACACACACACGGCGTATGCAGAAATGAGTTTTAAGAGCAGACGGCGTAGTAGAGTGTGAGCCGGAGAAAAAAATATGAAATGAGAGGAAGAAAAAATGAAAAAAAATCCTCCACCTTGTTCCCTCTCAGCTCACAGACTCATAAATCATTCTGTGCTACTTCCTGACTGCGGAGAATCTGAGCGTTCTGTGTGTCGGTGTGTGTGTGTGTGTGTGTGTGTGTGTGTGTGTGTGTGTGTGTGTGTGTGTGTGTGTGTGTGTGCGTGTGGTGTGTGTGTGTGTGAGAGAGACCAGGGGGTGAACAGCGCTGGGAGGAACCGTACGACCTGCTCTTTCACGGAAATCTCCGTTCCGTGCAGCTTAGTTCAGTGTAGTTCAGTTCAGTTCGGTTTAGTTCAGTTCGGTTCGGTTTGCCGTTGATGATGACATGAGGTAAGTGATGGGATGTGGGGAGAGGATGTCTACACTGTAACTTCTGTTCTTGAATTGCATTTAAACTGCTTTTAAATGTAAGAGTGGGTACGTTTGGATCGGATACCGAGGAATCCAGGCCAAGCGCTGTCACAGAATTTTGTGTGTTTGTTGTGTGAAAACACTAATGTGCAATTTCAATTTATTTAGTAAATCAGGGGAATCCCATTGAGATGCAATCTCATTTTCAAGAGAGACCTGAGCGTACATCAAGAACTAGAACGTAGTATAATCTGGTTAAAAATTACACTACAAGTTAAGTAGCAAGTAAAATGAGTGAAAACCAGGTACAAACACATATAAAAACAGAATTATAGGAAAATAGTGTAAAAATAAAATAAAAACACATCAACACAATGGTAGACGTAATAATTATATGTTTCTTTCTGTGGAAAACAAGACCAGAGAGAACAGATTTGAGCTGAACTCACCGTCAGTCTCAGCCACCTGCCAACAACAACAACAACAACAACAACGTCTGTCATTTTCATTCATTTATGTACATTTCCAAATCTCAATCTGTCTGAAGATCTCCGCCATAACAATACGCTAACACCTGAGAGACGCAGGTCGAGGGAACGCTCAGCTCAGTGTGAAGCCTCCGTGAGACGTACCATTAGCCGTACAGCTAATAGTTGGCTGATTGACGAGCGCTCCAGCATGCTAAATAAAACAGCCCCGCTCCCGTTCTCTTGAGGATAATAACAGAAAGAATTACCGTCTCACGTGTGGCTTATTTATCCATGGACAAATATATATATATTTATATTCGGTGAAGAGATAAATCAAATAAAACACAACAGAACAGAAGTTTTTCCGTAGAACGGCGGTTTGGGCAATAGACTGCTAATAGCACTTCTGAGAGTCATTAGCTGCAACATTGCCGCCAACACGACTCCAAAATAATAATCCTGAGACGTGGCGCTCAGAGGTTCTCTCTCTCCGGTGTTAGAGATGTGAGGTCGTTTGTTTGTTGACCTCTGTCCCTGGGCGGGCCCCTCGCCGTGGGCAGGGTGGATGTATGGAGCCCACAGTGTGTTTAGAAGGCATTTAACATTGTTAGAGGAATGCATTCGTCCTCCATGTACAATATCTCACCAGGGTTTTAAATAGATTGTTCAATGGCCACGTCGGATTATGAAACGGATCAATCAACACAGCAGTACAACACAGTGATAGATAAACATAAAACATGATTAAAAAAACAGTGAACACTATCGCAGCTCATGTAAGCCGTTACATTAAGTCTGTACAAGTACATGTTTTGGGTCTCAGCTATTTTATAAACGTGAAATTAATGTCATCACTAGAGTATGATAAGTTATAATAATCTCATTTTTAACACAGTACACATGATCCGGCCCAGATACACAACCACATACATTGTCTTCATGACTCTCGTTATGAAATGTTAACAAAAAGTCTCCCATTAACACCAAGTCTCCTCTGTCTGTGATGAACGAGTGGCGGTCCTGAAACAGTACATAATTCATTCGCACGTTTGTTAGTGAGGAATGATGGACAGCGACTCATTTGGGAGACAATATGCGACTTTGGAATGGAGGTGACTCTTATGGTCGCGCCAATCTCCTGCTCTTTGATGCCGGGTGATTATTATGTCTTAGCGCACAGCAGCAGCAGCAACTCACCTGCCGAGGAAAATTAGAATTCCCTCCGGCCGCCGAGGTCAGTTGCCACGATAATTAAGTTCCCGACACAGTGGGCTTATTTTTTATGGGCGGCTTTTAGTATTTTCGTTTAAGAGAAAGAGAAAAACAACACATTTCAGCAAAACATTGAAGCGTTTCCCGATGAAGGTTACCTTTCCTGTCTATCGTGTTGACGTTCGCCAAATTGGTTATGTATTCTGCATACATAACCAAATCCTGGTTATGTATGCAGAATATAGGACAGATATGGTGCGTGGCTTTGAAATAGATGTTTATCTCTTCCTACTGTTTACCTACACTGTGATTGATGAGCAATGGAGAGTATGAGAAGAGAGAGAGAGAGAGAGAGAACAGAGAGAGTAGAGAGAGAGATGAGGGAGAAGAGAGAGAGGAGAGAGAGAGAGAGAGAGAGAGAGAGAGAGAGAGAGAGTATATTATAGATCTGTATCTCTACTACATATAGGCATGTTGGATCAATAAGTGAACATCATGTCCGAAGGGTAAATCATATGTCAATCATATCTGCTGTTGTAAATCTAATGTGTTGGAATAGGTTGTACACAGCAGTCACACATCTTCTCTAACAGTGTGTATTGATTGTATTGATTTATTTTAGAGAATTAAAGATGATATTATATATATGAAATACTACACTATCCTTTGCATTGCCCACATCTTGCAGACACTTACTGTATATACAAGAAGATGGAAAACATTGAAGTCAGCATTGAATGAAGGATTTTTCTCGTGATATGAACTAGATGTCCTGTGCCCGTTCGTAACGATCCCCTGCCTGTGCTTGGCCTTCGGTTTTTCTGCTGCTTGCAGCTTTTTTGCAAACCGCTCGCCCAACTCACTCAAACAACTTCACACTCGATTGACACTGAACTTCCTTGGGTCCTCGGCGATACAGCCACCGCCGGTGCAGTGCCCGTTCCCGTGCCTGTTCAGAACGGACCGATTGTTCATCCGAACGACTTAACACTCGACACCTTGGCAACACACGCGCCAAGTGTGAAGTTAATCATATGAACGGTTATTGAGAAAATGTAATTCCAGGCATACATACATACTGTACATACAGAGACTCCTTCCGTTATAGTGAGGTGTCCCTATGAATGGCGTCTGCAACAAACACAACCAAGCATGCTAACCTTGAGACGTGATTGCTGGGAGGAAGCTTTGAACCAGGGGGACAACACACTCGTTTCCAGCATAAGACTCAAGAAAGGCCGACTGGTCCGAACAAGAGAAGAGACATAATTCCCTCCTCTCACCCTGCAGCCCAAAGGCTATTGATCTAGAACAACATGAATGAGTGGGCCAAAGTAAGCTGCTTACATGCACTATCGCTCCTGCTGATTAAAGGGCTGTTCACAAGTCAAAGGGTCCTCCTCCACCAGGACACTGAAATGGTCTGTTTTCAGGATCCATGCGGTGCCCGTCTCACGGTGGATTTTGCGCCTCGATTCCTGTGGACACGCCGTCTGTCTGGTAGATAACGGAGAGACGGGAGTCTCTGGGTCTCTGTTTCCCCAACTTCTTCTGTCGGGTCTTGTGTAGGCCTACCCCCCATAGCCCCGTCCGTAGGGCTCCGGTAGCCCCGTCATCCACACCACACCGCACCGCAAATGTTTTCCTTACAGAGCTAATATTATCCTGTTATCTTCTAGCCTGGTTATTAATATTGCAGTGGCCCAGAGGCGCTGGAAATGGAAGAAGCTGAGGCTACTTCTGTCTCTGGTCTTAACTTCTGTATTGCTGACAAATATTTATATCTTGCGTCTTGCATTTTAGTTTTGTAGGTTTAACAAAGCAAGCATCCCTTGGAACCTACACATGTTGACCCCTAGGGCCCAGTTGGGAATCCCTGGTAATCCAGGGAACACCATTAATTAATTCTGCTTGTTGATATATTATTTCTTTGTGTGTGTATTTGTGTATTTGTGTATTTGTGTTGACAGCTAAGTGTACAATCCAGACCCTCGCTGCCCCCCCCCCCATATATATGTTAATTATTTTCTCTTTACATATTTATTGATGATCCAAAGCGGATTGAAAGCTCCACAGATAACAGAAGTTCTCAGAATATTTCAGAGTATAAAGTATATTATTCAGTTAAAATCTGGCCTGTGTGTAACACAAGCGTCAAAGTGAAGCAGGAATATGTTGTAATAAAAATAAACACAGTTACTCGCTGTCTCGGTGCCCGCGGGGCGGCGGCGGCGGCGGCGGCGGCGGCTGTGAGCGTGATGTGGAAAACATTTCCGTTGCCTCTTCCTCCTCCTCCTCCTCATCCTCCTCTGCCTCTCTGGCTTGTAGTGTGCGCCAGGGAGCCCTAAATCCTACCTACACCTCCTTTTTACCCACAAGTCTTTGGGGGGCTTTGCCTTCCCTCCACCAAAAGGTGTTCCAATCTTTCACACGACACAACACTCCCGCTAAAACACGGCAGCGGCCGCCTCCCTCCCCGCCTCAGTGTGCTGTTGTTCCGCCGGGAAAGTTGGGGAAAAGCAAAGAGAGACCGAGACACACGAGAGAGAGACGATGACGGGTGGATTTAGGCGCTAAGCTGGCAGGTGTGTGTGTGTGTGTGTGTGTGTGTGTGTGTGTGTGTGTGTGTGTGTGTGTGTGTGTGTGTGTGTGTGTGTGTGTGTGTGTGTGTGTGTGTGTGTGTGTGTGTGTGTGATGAATACTTAAAATGGCTTCCCAGCTGTGGATGCCTCCCCCCATTCCTCACGGCACTCGGCACGCGTATCATCAGCCAGAAACCTTGAAAACATCAAATATGTTCAGAGTCCTTTCCATCACGCTGGCCCCCCCCCCCCCCCGGGCACCGCTCTGTCCCCGTCCCTGTAATGGACTCCTTTTGTGTTTCATTTATTTTTATTTTGCTCTTCATTTTACATTCTGACACTGAGCGCGCCTGAAGACGTCGTCTAATTCCTTCCTCCGTGTGTGAAAGCAAACCATGACGGCCAATTCTGAGTATGAAGTGCGGTCGTTATGAACAGCCACACGACAGCAGCGGTACATGGTAGCACCGTCGCAGGACACTGAAGGAGAACGGGAAGGCTTCCATTGGGGTCTTTCAGCTTTTGTTCTGAGTCTCTTCCCTGAGCTTTCCTTAGAGATCTTGTGACATAATAAGAGGTCACTGAGACGGTTGTGCTGCTGCTGCTGCTGTTGTTGTTGTTGTTGTTGTTGTCATGTGAACCCGTCTACTGCAGTCTGGGGAACATCCGCTTGTTTCTTCGATGCATTGTTATTCGTCGTATACACTTGAAATTTATTATTCTATTGTTTCTATTCTTATGTTGTTATTTTTGAGCAGTCTCTGGCACAAGAATTTCCTTCGGGATGAATAAAGTTGAACTTGTCTGATCTTATCTTATCAGGATGTTCTCACTGTGGTGCCTCCACAACATATTTGTCCGTGCGACCAAAGGGCTGAGATGGGTGGTTGTCCATGAAGGTTTTTATACATTCACCTCCTCACCGCACCGGAGAGGTTGGGGTGGAAACTGTGTGCTGTGCAACACCCAGGTGGCTGCTACTGCTACTGCTACTGCTACTGCTACTGCTACTGCTACACACTGTGGTGCATTAAGGAGCGATATCACACACACACACACACACACACACACACACACAATTTAAATGCACATTAAGTGCCTTGAAAAGTGCTATATAAACGCAATGAATTATAATTATTATAATGATTACATTGAAAACATTGTTCCTGTGCAGACATCCTAAATTGCCTTCCACCCTCCGAGGGATGGATTAATTCAAATGAATTTGTTACAACAAATAGAGAGAGAGACGGAGTTGTCACCTGGGTACAGGTGTGTGTGTGTGTGTGTGTGTGTGTGTGTGTGTGATGTTTCTATTAAGGCTATATTTACATCCTTTGGCAGGTCCCTGCTGACAGCCTTGTAATACCTGCAATAATTAAGAGATGAAGAAACGTCAGCCTGTACACACACACACTCTCTCACACACACACACACACACAACGCAACACACACACACACCACACACACACACACACTCACGTACACACACACACACACACACACCCCACACACACACACGCTGTACCAGGCTGACAACTTTGGCCCACCCCCCCCCCCACAAAAATAATCAAGGGAGGAAACTTAGAGGACACTAAAGTGGTTGATCTGTCCCTGTAGGACCAAGATCGTCACATTACTAACCTTCTCTGGAATATGAAAGTGTCCCAAAGTTCAAGCAAAGGAACAGCCGTTTGACAAAGCACGCTGTGTAGAACAGGTTTGGATGCTACAGCGCTGGTTTACTTAAGATGGCTAACACTGGGGATTTT
>PIJE02005334.1:17500-19482 GCA_002895965.2 Coryphaenoides rupestris | reverse complement strand
GTGTTGTTCGTGGTGTGTTGTGTGATGTGTGTGTGTGTTGTGTGTGTGTGTGTGTGTGTGGTGGTGTTGTGTGTGTGTGGGTGTGTGTGTGCGCGCGCGCGCGGCTGGGTCGTGTGTGTGGTGTTTGCTTTCCTTGCGTGAGGGGCCTTCTTGGTGCGCCAGTCTGGCAGAAATACAGCCGAGAATGAAGCTGCCAAGTCAACTCTGCAGAGGGAGGGAGAGAGAGAGAGAGAGGGAGAGAAGGGAGGCGAGGGAGGGAGAGATGAGGGAGGAGGGAGGGAGGAGAGGGAGAGAGAGGGCGGAGGGGAAGGAGAAGAAGAAGAGGGCGGAGGAGGGAAAAGGGAGGGAAGAGGGAGAGAGGGAGGGGAGTGATGGAAGGGGAGGGAGGGAGGAAGAGAGAGGGAGCGAGGGAGGGAGGGAATGGAGCAGAGAGGAGGGAAGGAGGGGAAGGGAGGGAATGGAGAAAGGGAGGGAGGGAGGAGAGGAGGGAGCAGAGGGGAGAAAGTGTAGAGAGTGAGAAGATGGAGAGAGGGAGGGAAACAAGGGGAGAGGGTATAGAGTTAGAGAGAGAGAGAGAAATGGAGAGAGAGAGGGGAATGGGAGGACAGGTGAGGAGGAGAAGCGAAGGGGGGAGGATAGAGAAGGGATGCAGAGCGAGAGGGAAGATGGGTGAGGAGGAGGAAGGAGGAGAGGAGGAGGAGGAAGGAAGACGAGAGAGCAGAGAAGGGAGAAGGAGGAGGAGGAGCAGGCAGGTCTGTCCTTGGTGACACAGGGGGGCGTTGGTTGATACCCTCCTCTGAGCCCTCTTAAGGAGAGAGAGAGGGGAGAGAGGAGGGAGAGAGGAGGGAGGGAGGGGAGAGGAGATAGGGGGGACACACACCACACACACACACACACACACACTCTCTCAGCATCACGCTCCGACACCACACAGAGACACGCAACCGCACACAACAAAGTCATCCATCAAGTTCATACGCACAAATGGGTGAACACACACACACACACACACACACACACACACACACACACACACACACTGATAACTACGATACACACAAACAGGACCAGTCACGACGAGACTAGGTATACAGGGGAGGGGGGCGGGGCCTGGGTGTGGTTACTGTAGCATAAATAACTCGTGGGGCCCGAGAAGACTCCATCTTCCCTCCAGTAACCCCAGTAACAGTGTTGTGTGTGTGTGTGTGTGTGTGTGTGTGTGTGTGTGTGTGGTTTGTAGGGCGTGGGTGTGTGGCAGGTAGGGGAGGTTGCGGTGGGGTGCTGGAGAACGCCTTCTACCTGTAGGATCTATACAGGATGGCTGATCTATACCGGCTGATCTATACAGGACAGGCTTGATCTATACAGGACGGCTGATCTATACAGGACGGCTGATCTATACAGGACGGCTGATCTATACAGGACGGCTGATCTATACAGGACGGCTGATCTATACAGGACGGCTGATCTATACAGGACGGCTGATCTATACAGGACGGCTGATCTATACAGGACGGCTGATCTATACAGGACGGCTGATGGCTGATCTATAGAATGGGTCAGGTCGATGGGAATATTGACAACATAGAGATGTCAGTCAGTTGTGTGCAGGGCTCTCTCTCTCTCTCTCTCTCTCTCTCTCTCTCTCTCTCTCTCTCTCTCTCTCTCTCTCCCCCTCCCACCCACCTGCACTCTCTCTCTCTCTCTAATGAGTATCTCTGTCACTTCCACTTCCATCAATCTCCCGCTGTCTCTTCCACCTCTCTCTCTCTCTCTCTCTCTCTCTCTCTCTCTCTCTTGTGTATCTGCTCTGTCTCCACTCTCTCTCTATCTGTCTCTCTATCTCTCCCGTCTCTCTCCACCCGTCTCTTAGTTTGTGTGAGTGCTACATGCTGTTTCTGTGTGTGTGTGTGTGTGTGTGTGTGTGTGTGTGTGTGTGTGTGTGTGTGTGTGTGTGTGACAGCGTGCTGTGCACAGCAGGT
>PIJE02005334.1:0-2500 GCA_002895965.2 Coryphaenoides rupestris | reverse complement strand
GTTTTTCCGTCCGTCCTGCGTACACTAGGAACGCGAGCAGACGCTACAGTTTGTTGATTCGGGTCACGGCTCAGAGTCTGAATCTGAAATCAGAATCAGTTTGTTGCCTCAGTTCTTACAAGGCAAGGCACTGGCAGTGCTTTTGTGAGATTGGTGCATAACATTGAACATTCCACAAAGTATGCGATAGAAATTCTTAAAAAATGCGAATTAATCTCTCTTCAAAATATAGAAACAATTTAAGCATTAAGCAAAGATTTGGGTTGAATGTAACACAGTACTGACCATAGGGGGTGGGAATCAGTTGGGGTTGTGTGTGTGTGTGTGTGTTGTGGTATGAGTCCGTGTGTGTGTGGTGTGTGTTGTGTGTGTGTGTGTGTCGTGGTGTGTGTGTGTGTGCGTGTGTGTGTGTGTGTGTGTGTGGTGTGTTGGTTTGAATATTTTGTCTGACTGTTTAACAAAATGCGTTCCTCGTTCCGTCGGGGGGGGGGGGATTCAGGGATGTATTCGTGAACAGAAGGAAAGTTTCTCCTCACTCAGAATACGTGCGCTGAAGTACAACGCCGTGATCCGGGGGAGGATGTGTGTGTCGTGACAGGGTTGGGTATGTTAGATTTATCCAAATATTGATACCGGTGCCAAAACGATACTTTTAAAAAAACCGATACCTGACGGTGCCCAAGCGATACCTCTTTAAAAGAGCAAACAACAACCAGTGTTTAATTTCGTAACGGAATGTTTGACGAAAAATATGCGTTTACGACTTTTTTTCCCATGACTAAGACGTGACGTTGACGTGACGAAACCGGCTCTTTGAAAATAACTGTGACTAAAATCTATTTTCTTTTTCGTTGACGAGACGAGACGAGACGAAAATGTTAGTGGTGGACCTAACGGACATTCAAAATATGAATTATTATTAAAGAGTTTGATTCCAAACACGCGATAAGCCCGCCATTTTAAAAAAAAAAAAAAAGAATCGTTCCGCAAACGCGACAACCGGCTAGTTTCTCTGCATTATATATGATATTATTATAGTTATATATTATTATATTATTCCCTTTGCTTTCCAAAACTGTGATAAACGCCAACGACAAGATTTCAGCAGACTCAGATATATCCTCCGGCCAAATCACAGCGGCCTTCCGTGACTTAACTAGGCCTAGTGACAGCTGTCAAAGTCCTTGTCAGAGACAACACACACACACACATGGTCGTAAGAGATTTTAAGCGAAATTATTCCATTGAATGAAATAATGAATAACTTTGATGGAATACAGAGGAGCCGGTGTTGTTTCTACAAGTGGGGGAAAAAACAAACCAATCAAAGATCATCATAGACGGGCAAGAATGTGAAGAAAATGCGACATTCCTGGCGGTGGGTCGCTAGACTTATTAGACGCAGAAGCGCCTGATCCTGTTCAACTTTAGTTGAATGAGCGTAGAAACACTGGGACGTTTTGTTATCAAAGATCACCACAATGAGCTTGATCAGGCGGTGACTACAGTTCCGTCTTCTGGTGTGGTGTGTTGCCGGCGATTTCTTACACACACACACACACACACACACCGACACACACACACACAAACAACACACACTCACACTCACACACACCGGATGACGTGTCTCTCTGAAGTCGCGGGTGCGCAAGAGAAAAAAGAAATTCGGAAAGAAAAAACCGAGAGAGGAACAGGAAGACTTGTTGTGATGACCAGGAATCGATGCTGGTTTCCACAGGAAAGGCTGGACTGTGGGAGCAGGAAGGATGTGGGCCGCCGGCAAAAACTGCGCGTCCTTTCGAATACATCCTATGACGACGACGGCCGCCACGGGTCCCGGTTCGATCCCTGGTGTCCCCGCCGCTGACCCCGACCTGCTCTTAGATGTCCGCTTTGGATAAATTTACTTTATTGGTTGTTGTTTGTTGTTGAGCGACACCGTGGATGCGGTCGGTGACGGCGAGCTCGTCCCCCGCGCTAGCGAAGTTTTATCGGGGGGAGGTCGGTGGACATAGCGTTCCCCTAGGCACGCCCCTTTTTTAATGCACACAAACAACCCGACCAAAATAAAGACGCAAACTTGTCTTAAAAAGCGTCTCGTCTTGCGTTGTGTATCTCTTGTGCACCTTCAGGTCTATTGTTCGTTCCGTGTTCATTGTTAAATTGTTGGTTAATTCGGCCTAATTCCTCGTTCCTGCAGTTAAATTCTTCACGAGCCTCAACCGGGGGTCAACCTTTTTTTTATAAATAAACACTAGATTTTTTTTAATGATTTTAAACGCACATGTGGTTTGTTTTTCACACCGGCCGACGGGGAGCTGATGCCCGTCATAATTATTATATTCTATATTATTTTAGACGACCGGATGCAGGGCAACAGAAAATACAAACTCAGAAATTCACCGAGTAATGGAATTCATGAACCTTTGGCAGAGGAGGAACTCCGGTATACCTTGACAACCGTCGTATTTGCATAAAACTCTAATTCCGGCCCGTTCAG
>PIJE02005333.1:0-13566 GCA_002895965.2 Coryphaenoides rupestris | reverse complement strand
CGTCCCACCATTGAACCACCGATCCTAGCCTAGTCCTGTTAGTAGGACTCATTTACCCACAATGCAACGTGTTCCGCTGCAGCGAGCTATTCCTGAGAGCGGTGCGTTTAGCAAGTAGCTCCACATGTGTTCAGGTAGAGCTGCCAGTGGTGGTGCTGAGGGCAGGGTGAGGAGACACGGTTCCTACCTCGGTCTGACCCGGTTGCTCAAGATGACGGACGGGTCCAGCCGGGTCACGATGTCCTCGATGCCGTCCAGCTGGACACACACCGGTACCTCCCCCAGTCCTCCCCTGGGACCGAGGACAGGTCCAGGTCCACGCTGACCTGGAAGGTCCCGTCGTGGTTGGGGAGGACCTCCCCCGAGACGTGCTCATCAAGCTGCTGGTCGTCTCTCTTCCAGAACACCATCACCCTGTCAGGGTAGAAGCCTGTAGCATGACACACCACTGGGGAGGAGGGAGTCCTCTGGAGCAGAGACACCTGAGGACGCTCTGGAGAGAGAGAGAAAGGGGAGGGAGAGAGAGAGAGAGAAGAGAAAGAGAAGAGAGAGGAAGGGGGAGAGGGAGAGGAGAGGAGAGGGGGGGGGAGGAGACACGAGGGGGGGGAGAGAGAGGTGAGAGAGAGAGAGACAGAGAAAGGGGGTGAGGAGGGGGAGAGAGAGAAGAAAGGGGTGAGGAGGGGGAGGAGATAGAGAAAGAGGAGTGGAGGGAGAGAGAGACAGGAAAGGGGTGTGAGGAGGGGAGAGAGAGAGAGAGAGACAGAGAAAGGGGTGAGGAGGGGAGAGCACGAGAGAGAAGAGAGAGGAGAGAGAAAGGGGGTGAGCGGGGGGAGGGTTCTCTGGTCTTCCAGGGTTATGATGGGGAGGACTACATAGTCTTTGACCCTGAAGACTCTGGACATGGATCGCTCCGACACCGCAGGCTCTCCCACAAGAGGAGATGGGATCAGATAAAGCTCGTAATCATAAGAAGAACTACTACACCAAGGTGTGTGTTGATTACCTGAAGAAGTTACCTGACCTATGGAAAGCACTTCTGCAGAGAACAGGTAGAGTCACATGAACCTGGTGGGCGTCGAAGACACATGTCTCTGCCCTCCCCCCCCTCTCTGAACGGACATCGACATTGACCAGGAACACACGTGTTTTGATATTCACAATACATTCTCTCTCTCTCTCCCTCTCTTCTCCCCTTTCTTCCTTGCCTTCCCCCTTCTCTCTCTCTCTCTCTCTCTCTCCCCTTCTTCCTTCCTTCCTTCTCTCTCTCTGCGCTCTTCTCTGACTTCTTACCCCCGCTCTCTCTCTCTCCCCCTCTCCCTCTATCTCTCTCTCTCTCTCCCCCCTTCTCCTCTCTCTCTCTATCTTTCGCTCTCTCTCCCCCCTCTTTTTTCTTTCCCTTTTCCTCTGTCTCTCGTCTCTCTCTTCTCCTCTCTCTCTCTCTCTCTCTCTCTCTCTCTCTCTCTCCAGAGCGTCCTCAGGTGTCTCTGCTCCAGAGGACTCCCTCCTCCCCAGTGGTGTGTCATGCTACAGGCTTCTACCCTGACAGGGTGATGGTTGTTTCTGGAAGAGAGACGACCAGCAGCTTGATGAGCACGTCTCGGGGGAGGTCCTCCCCAACCACGACGGGACCTTCCAGGTCAGCGTGGACCTGGACCTGTCCTCGGTCCCAGGGGAGGACTGGGGGAGGTACCGGTGTGTGTTCCAGCTGGACGGCATCGAGGACATCGTGACCCGGCTGGACCCGTCCGTCATCTTGAGCAACCGGGTCAAGACCGGAGGTAGGAACCGTGTCTCCTCCACCTGCCCTCAGCACCACCACTGGCAGCTCTACCTGAACACATGTGGAGCTACTTGCTAAACGCACCGCTCTCAGGAATAGCTCGCTGCAGCGGAACACGTTGCATTGTGGGTAAATGAGTCCTACTAACAGGACTAGGCTAGGATCGGTGGTTCAATGGTGGACGGATGGATGGGTGATGGACTCTGATTTTATTGTCTTGGTTTACCTGAAGGGACCTCCCACATCATTGGGGTGTCTGTTGGTGTCCTCCTGGCTGCTGCTGCTGCTGCTGTTGGAGTCGTTCTGTACAGGAGGAGGAAGGGTGAGTGAACCAAACTCTTCAGGAGGACCAACACCTCAACTCCACCTGCTTCCTCCACGTTGTGTCCACAGTGGAGTTGTGTGGCGTTAGGAACATGAAAGTCCAGTAACAAATTAGGATATGTACACAGTTACAACACTCGACCATCTCTCTTGATCCTCACATCCGAGGACAAGCTCCAAAGACAGCCAGTGAGTAAAATGTGTTTTATTACAGTTTCTGGCCTCTTAGCTGAACACAAACGACCAACACAGAGAGCCCCCCTTGGTGACTTCAGTATCCAATGAGAGTCTAGCTCACTGGACTCTTACAGCTCTGTTGCTCTAGATCCATGGAGCTCACTGGGACTCTGACAGCTCTGTTGCCTCTAGATCCATGGTAGCTCACTGGACTCTACTGCTCTGTTGCTCTAGATCCATGGAGCTCACTGGACTCTACAGCTCTGTTGCTCTAGATCCATGGAGCTCACTGGACTCTACAGCTCTGTTGCTCTAGATCCATGGAGCTCACTGGACTCTACAGCTCTGTTGGTCTAGATCCATGTCTCTCACTGGACTCTACAGCTCTGTTGCTCTAGATCCATGGAGCTCACTGGACTCTACAGCTCTGTTGCTGTAGATCCACGGAGCTCACTGGACTCTACAGCTCTGTTGCTCTAGATCCATGGAGCTCACTGGACTCTACAGCTCTGTTGCTCTAGATCCATGGAGCTCACTGGACTCTACAGCTCTGTTGCTCTAGATCCATGGAGCTCTGTGATGAACTCCTCTCGTTCTACTTACCAGGTTCTGATGTCAGCTCTGAGAACACAGAGGAACAGAATCCGCCTCCTGAGGTCCAACCTCTGACCACAAAGTCAGTATTCTGTGACATCAATATCTTTACAGTACATTACTGCAGTAGTACATCATCACAGTAATATTTGAACAGTACTTCATCACAGTAATATATTGACGGTAATATTGTATCAGTATATCAGTGGTATGTTGACTAGTGATGGTTTAATCCTGACTTGTGCTTCCTGGCTGTTTAGTGTTGAACCCTGAAGAGGCTTCTCACGTTCAGCTTCATGAACCAGCAGAGAGAGGATTGCTGGTCATTTATAATCCTTACAAACATTTCAGCTTCAGATTAGGGGTGTGCATCTCTCCAAAAAAATATGATGGGATAGTCCGACCCTACGCCCCGGCCCGAGCACTCCGCTCGGCAACTTCTGCCAAACGACTGGTACCGCCTTCACTAAAAACAGCCAAACATCGCTCTTCCAAGTCCCAACTCTTCACGGTTCTGACTCCTCAGTGGTGGAATGAGCTCCCGGCTCATGTCAGGACAGCCGAGTCGCTCGCCAGCTTCCGCAAGAGACTCAAGACCCGCCTGTTCAGAGTTCACCTGGACTCTACATAACCCCCCCCTAGCACTAACCTGTGTGTTTATACATCTTAACATTTATTAATGGCACTTAGCATTGTATGGGGGAGTATGGGGTACCGGGGCCGTTGGTACGTGCCATTCGGTCCCTGTACGAACAAAGTGCGAGCTGCGTCCGTATTCTCGGCACAAAGTCAAGCATGTTCTCAGTGGGTGTTGGACTCCGCCAAGGTTGCCCCTTGTCACCGGTTCTGTTCGTGATCTTCATGGACAGAATCTCAAGGCGCAGCCTAGGTGAGGAGAGTGTCCGGTTTGGGGACCTCAGAATTGCATCTCTGCTCTTTGCAGATGATGTGGTTCTGTTGGCTATATCAGACCGTGACCTCCAGCATGCACTGGGGCGGTTTGCAGCCGAGTGTGAAGCGGTCGGGATGAGAGTCAGCACCTCCAAGTCTGAGGCCATGGTTCTCTGCCGGAAAACGGTGGAGTGTTCCCTCCGGGTTGGGAGTGAGTTGCTGCCCCAAGCGAAGGAGTTCAAGTATCTCGGGGTCTTGTTCACGAGTGAGGGCAAAATGGAGCGGGAGATGGACAGACGGATTGGTGCAGCGTCTGCAGTGATGCGGGCGCTGTACCGGTCCGTTGTGGTGAAGAGGGAGCTGAGCCGGAAGGCGAAGCTTTCGATTTACTGGTCCATCTACGTTCCAACCCTCACCTATGGTCACGAGCTTTGGGTAGTGACAGAAAGAATGAGATCGCGGATACAAGCGGCCGGAATGAGTTTCCTCCGCAGGGTGGCTGGGCTCAGCCTTAGAGATAGGGTGAGGAGCTCAGACATCCGGAGGGAGCTCGGAGTAGAGCCGCTGCTCCTCCGCATCGAAAGGAGTCAGCTGAGGTGGTTCGGGCATCTGATTAGGATGCCCCCCGGGCGCCTCCCTTTGGAGGTTTTCCGGGCACGTCCAACTGGGAGGAGACCCCGGGGCAGACCCAGAACTCGCTGGAGGGATTACATATCTCGTCTGGCCTGGGAACGCCTCGGGATCCCCCAGGAGGAACTAGAGAGTGTGGCTGGGGAGAAGGAAGCCTGGGGGGCCCTGCTTAGCCGGCTGCCACCGCGACCCGACCCCGGATAAGCGGACGATAATGGATGGATGGATCCTGTCTCGCCTCTCTCTCACTCTGTCTCTCTCTAACTCTCTCTCTCTCGGCCCTCCCTCTCTCCCTCTCTGTCTCTCTCTCTCCCCTTCTTCCTTCATCTCTCTCTCTCTCTCTCTCTCTCCCCTTCTTCCTTCCTCTCTCTCTCTCTCTCTCTCTCTCTCTCTCTGTCTCTCTCTCTCTCTTCCCCCCTCTCTCTCCCCCCCCCCTCTCTCCCTCTCTCTCTCTCTCTCTCTCTCTCTCTCTCTCTCTCTCTCTCTCTCTCTCTCTCTCTCTCTCCAGAGCGTCCTCAGGTGTCTCTGCTCCAGAGGACTCCCTCCTCCCCAGTGGTGTGTCATGCTACAGGCTTCTACCCTGACAGGGTGATGGTGTTCTGGAAGAGAGACGACCAGGAGCTTGATGAGCACGTCTCGGGGGAGGTCCTCCCCAACCACGACGGGACCTTCCAGGTCAGCGTGGACCTGGACCTGTCCTCGGTCCCAGGGGAGGACTGGGGGAGGTACCGGTGTGTGTTCCAGCTGGACGGCATCGAGGACATCGTGACCCGGCTGGACCAGTCCGTCATCTTGAGCAACTGGGTCAAGCCTGTAGGTAAGAACCGTGTCTCCTCCACCTGCCCTCAGCACCACCACTGGCAGCTCTACCTGAACACATGTGGAGCTACTTGCTAAACGCACCGCTCTCAGGAATAGCTCGCTGCAGCGGAACACGTTGCATTGTGGGTAAATGAGTCCTACTAACAGGACTAGGCTAGGATCGGTGGTTCAATGGTGGACGGATGGATGGGTGATGGACTCTGATTTTATTGTCTTGGTTTACCTGAAGGGACCTCCTACATCATCGGGGTGTCTGTTGGTGTCCTCCTGGCTGCTGCTGCTGCTGCTGTTGGAGTCGTTCTGTACAGGAGGAGGAAGGGTGAGTGAACCAAACTCTTCAGGAGGACCAACACCTCAACTCCACCTGCTCCTCCAACGTTGTGTCCACAGTGGAGTTGTGGCGTTAGGAACATGAAAGTCCAGTAACATTAGGATATGTACCACAGTTACAACACTCACCATCTCTCTTGATCCTCAGATCCAGACAAGCTCCAAAAGACAGCCAGTGAGTAAAATGTGTTTTTATTACAGTTCTGCTCTTAGCATGAACACAACGACCAACACAGAGACCTTGGTGACTTCAGTATCCAATGAGAGTCTAGCTCACTGGACTCTACAGCTCTGTTGCTCTAGATCCATGGAGCTCACTGGACTCTACAGCTCTGTTGCTCTAGATCAGGGGTCCCCAAACTTTTTCCTGTGAGGGCCACATAGCTTTTCCCTTCTCTGATGGGGGCCGTAACAGGGGGGGGGGGGGGTGCTAGGCGCTGTGATCCTCATCTACCAATGGCCTGGCCGGGGGGGGGGGGGTGCTGAGCGCTGCGATCCACAATCTACCAATGGCCTGGCCGGAGGGGGGGGGGGGGGGTTCTGAACGCTGCGATCCTCATCTACCAATGGCCCGGCCCGCGCTTTCAGCACCCGTCGCGCGTCCACTACTGCTACTGAATGGTGCGCATCTGGGGGAATTTAGAAGTGGGTATACGCCGCATACCCGCGTATACCCTGGACTACACCACTGCTCTAGGATTCGCGTGGCCAGACTGAAGAAGAAAAAAAAAATAATAATAATAATAATAATTCATAATGCGTCTCTGTTATTGTTCAGGGGGCCGGGCCAAATGTGGAGGCGGGCCGTATCAGGCCCGCGGGCCGTAGTTTGGGGACCCCTGCTCTAGATCCATGGAGCTCACTGGACTCTACAGCTCTGTTGCTCTAGATCCATGGAGCTCACTGGACTCTACAGCTCTGCTGCTCTAGATCCATGGAGCTCACTGGACTCTACAGCTCTGTTGCTCTAGATCCATGGAGCTCTGTGATGAACTCCTCTCGTTCTACTTACCAGGTTCTGTTGTCAGCTCTGAGAACACAGAGGAACAGAATCCGCCTCCTGAGGTCCAACCTCTGACCACAAAGTCAGTATTCTGTGACATCAATATCTTTACAGTACATTACTGCAGTAGTACATCATCACAGTAATATTTGAACAGTACTTCATCACAGTAATATATTGACAGTAATATTGTATCAGTATATCAGTGGTATGTTGACTAGTGATGGTTTAATCCTGACTTGTGCTTCCTGGCTGTTTAGCGTTGAACCCTGAAGAGGCTTCTCACGTTCAGCTTCCTGAACCAGCAGGGAGAGGATTGCTGGTCATTTATAATCCTTACAAACAGGCTTGGGACTTCAGCTTCAGATGCTATAATAATAATAATAATAACTAGAAAATACAATTTCTGAACGGCCCTTCTGTGTGTGAAGGCGCGTGGCTATTGGCGGTGACGCCATAGCCACGCCCCCTCGCCCCACACACTGACACACACACACACGTGTGTGTGTGTGTTTGAATAAGGGTGTGTGGTGAGGGGGCGTGGCTCGAGAATGTTCTAGAACGTTCAATTCTGCTTGAAACAGAGTGGCTGGACTCCTGTCTCTCCGACGCTCATAAATCCAAAAGTATACGTCAGTTTGTTTCCATAGTTACAGATATGTGACCGTCACAAGTTTGCCTACGTTTTGATGTGTAAATTATGTATGCAGAGTTAATATTGTGGGCGGGATGGGAGTTTAAAAATGGCGCGGACTGCAGAGCCAGACGTCCTTATTTCAGCCAGCTTCAAGCTGAAAATACTGACCGTTTTGGTGGGGTCTCCTGTCACTCCAAGGCTCATAAATCAGTGTGGTGAGGGGGCGTGGCTCGAGAATGTTCTAGAACGTTCAATTCTGCTTGAAACAGAGTGGCTGGACTCCTGTCACTCCGACGCTCATAAATCCAAAAGTATAAGTCTGTTTGTTTCCATAGTTACATCTATGTGGCCGTCACAAGTTTACCTACGTTTTGATGTAGATTACGTATGTGGAGTTAATATTGTGGGCGGGATGGCAGTTTTAAAAATATTAATATATTTGTTTTCCGTCTGCTCTACACTCTAACGGTGACGTCACCCGCTCTAACCAGCGCAATACACACCCATGTTAAAGTGTCTGAGGAGCTGAAAAATCAATTAAGTTTGAACTATAATTGTGTAAAAAGTATGAATATTATGAAATCATGTGTGAATTCATCCAAGTGTCCTGAACGTTTTAATGTTTGAATGGAGTTTCTACCTGAATGTATGAATGAATGGGAAGAGGTTGAATATGAGTGGGTTTGGAAACATTTTGAACATTCTCCCCCATTAATTTCAATGGGGAAAAATTGTCGGAAAATTTTGAATATTTTGGAAAGTATGAATGGTATCAATGAGAAAAGTCATTGATTCCTAATTGAGCTTAATCTTTTAAACTTTGAACGGAGTTTCTACGTTGAAAACTGTGGGAGGAGTAGGCTGGCAAAAAAAGTGATGGGAATACATAATTAAATAACTAATAACTAATTGGGAATAACATAATGTTGTCAATGCCTTTCCAGCATACACAATAATAACTAGCCATTCATACTTACTTTTCACTTTGGAAAAGCACACATTCCAAATCCATAAAAAAGTGTTCAATAAATGGACCACATGTCTTGTATTTGGAGGACTTGACTTTGAATGACAACTCACGTTACCTTAAAATCTCCAATCTGTGACTGATTGCATTGCGAACACCATCCGGCAAACACCCCATCTCAGCTCGGCGGACGGCCCATTTTGCTTTTGGTTCCCGCCACTTCACCTTTTTTTAACGTTTGAGTCTATGTTTTGATAGTTTCTATTCATATTTAAGATTGCCTTTTACAAATTCATGTGTAGAACAGATTTTTTTTCTCTCAATCCAACGATGCTTGGGACAGAACTCCCGGGTGGGAGCAATTTTTAAACTGAACATTAACTTGAGTTTGCATACATCTTCGATAAAAATATCATTATGTTAGAGTTCTGCCTAGCTTGAGAATCACATTGCTTTGGAATGATTCATGTTTTATTTCTTTCCTGAAACATTTTGTGGATTTTGGGGGAATTGCGATTATAACAGTTATCGACTGTTGTCTTCCTTTGGCTTATTCTGTCAATAAAATATCTGCCATAAATAATTGTGTGTTGTCATGTACTGTCAATAATCTTAGCAGATTGTTCACCTCATGTCATTTTAGTCCACGTTTTATTTGCCTCAGGATCAGAGGCAGTGCAAAACGACTCAAGGAACAGTAGAAGGTTAGCCGTTGCTAGGCAACACCATCTGAAAAGAAGAACTTATTGAATCCACCACTTTTATGGTCACAGCAAAACCAACCAGCATACTAGAAGTGGTGGCCGCCTGCAAACACTCACGCCAGGAAGGGTGGCCCATGGAAATTAAGTCTCTGCATTTAACCCATCCTGAGGTTATGCTGCCCTTCCAGGGGCAGCCAGGAGCAGTGGGCAGCTGTTCTTGACAGATCTTGCATCCACATCTTGGACACGGACTGGACAGGAGAAGCGATTCTTCACATATTTAATTGGGGTTATTTTATTCCATAAGGAGACCCCGCGGAGCACAGGGAGAACATGCAAACTCCACACAGAAAGGCCAGGAGATAACCCACCTGGGTACCCCACAGTCAACAGTCAACAGCGCCCCAGGCGGGAATCGATCCCAGGACCGTGCCCATTGCACTCGGCTCACGCCATTTGACAGCGAACACTTTGAGTATCGTTTTAGTTCGACTGAGACAGAGAAAGCTCATCTTTAATGACGCTAAACAGCCCATTAAGAGAGTTTTCACAGTTGTGTGCGTCTATGTGTTAGGGGGTGAGGGGGGAAGACCCAGGCGCACAGCAATGGAGGACTCGTAGGTTCAGGTTCAAGCCCAGAGGGGCGGTTTAATAAAGAAACACAAAATGGTTGCCACAAAAATAGTAAAGTCAAAGTAATGTCAGGGTGCTCGCGGGAGCTGTAGAGGGTTGTAGGTGGAGCAGGGCGAGGGCTCTGCAGGGTGAGGCCTCTGCAGGGTGAGGCCTCTGCAGGGTGAGGCCTCTGCAGGGTGAGGCCTCTGCGGGGTGAGGGCTCTGCAGAGTGAGGGTTCAGCAGCGGGGGTCCGCGATGCTGGGGAGCCGAGGAGGAGAAGGAGGGTGAGTGATAAAGATCACAGGGAAGGCAAATGCACAAAAACAGGGTGAGCACAACAACTGCAAAAAGTTTAGTTGGCGAGAGAAAAGGGCACAGGGGCACAGCAGAGGAGGTCCGGGATGCCGGAGAGACGAGAAGGAGAAGGGGTGCGAGCAAAGGAAAAACCAGGGTTGGCACAAAAAGGTAGGGTAATGGCTACTCCTCGTGGGTTATGGGAAGATCTGGCAACTAGTGGAGCGGCGACCAGGTTCTTGTAGAGGTGGAAGGTGATTGAATACAAGGGACAGGTGCAGTGATTAGGAATGACGAGCAGGTGAGCAGAGTCGTGCTGCGGCCGTGTTACTTTTCCTAAGATATGTGTTACATTTTCTAGGTATGTGTTACTTTTTTCCTAGGTTTGTGTTACTAAATCAAAAGACAAAATATTTCTGAACAGTTATACCTTCAAGTGCCATAGCGGTCAGATTGACTGCATTATGTCTGTATACCACATTATTACCATATATACCATATATTACCACGTTTGTCCATTTTGGCACATCTTAGGTGACTTAGTTCTATTTGTTGTTTTTCTTCAATAATTCCATTTGTTCATCGTGTAAAATCTCAGTCTGAAACACAGAGCCTATTAGGCCTATTAGACTATTAGATTTGCGCCACATTGTGTGTATATGGCTGCTATTTGAGGATCAAGAGGGCGAACAGAGAGAAGATGAAGAGAGCAAACTAATAATAATAATAATAATAATAATAATAATAACACATGTAGAAGAGGCTTTGCCATTGTTTGATGAACTGGTGAAGGGGAATGTGATGGTGGAGAAGTCTCCAGTTTGAATGATGTGTACTGGAGCAGGAGGAAGGTTTGTCATGACTTCTTATTATTTCTTCATGTCATTCTATATTATTTGGGGCCTGGAGGTTGAATTAATACGAATGAAGACACACAAAGTAGTGAAATGAATGGTGAATAAGAGTGTTGTAAACGTCAGTCCTCCAGATGCAGGAGGCTCATTACAAACGCTCTGCTGGCTCCTTTTAACACATTTACTGCAAACGGCCTGCACTTCATATTTGCAATTTAGTCACAACAAACGACAAACAATGAATGAATTTGATTGGATATGTTGAATACCGGTTTACGTATATTTTAAATATCTGTAAATATTGTATATTACTAAATGCATTCCAGTAGATTGACACTCAGGACAGACACTAGGACAAGACTTAATCCTAACTCTTAACCCTTTCTTGAATCTTTTCTGTGTAGCAGCATCTAGCATCTTTGTAAAAAGCCGATAATAATAACAACCAAAATACCACAATTGTCACAATCATCATCATCAGAATTGTCATACAGTTGCCTGTATGGTATTGACATTATTTATTTTCCCGATTCCCATCAAAAGGGATCCCATCAAATGGGATCTATCCGGAGTAAACCGGAGGTGGATATAAATTAGGCCAACTAAGGATTGGATAGCCTACATGTCCGTGCATAATATCATAGTTTGGGGTATCGAGATTCCCCATTTAAACTAATACTAAATTGTACTAATTTCTCCAAACACATTTTCCAAATTCACTACCCGTTTAAAAGTGTCCTGAGTGGGTGAGTCCCCTGGCAAAGCAGGCCTCATCCATGACCTGGTGAACACATGACGGGGTCACAGGCCTCATCCATGACCTGGTGAACACATGACGGGGTCACAGGCCTCGTCCATGACCTGGTGAACACATGACGGGGTCACAGGCCTCGTCCATGACCCGGTGAACACATGACGGAGTCACAGGCCTCGTCCATGACCCGGTGGACACATGACGGAGTCACAGGCCTCGTCCATGACCCGGTGAACACATGACGGGGTCACAGGCCTCGTCCATGACCCGGTGAACACATGACGGGGTCACAGGCCTCGTCCATGACCCGGTGAACACATGACGGGGTCACAGGCCTCGTCCATGACCCGGTGAACACACGACGGGGTCACAGGCCTCATCCATGACCCGGTGAACACACGACGGAGTCACAGGCCTCATCCATGACCCGGTGGACACACGACGGAGTCACAGGCCTCATCCATGACCCGGTGAACACATGACGGGGTCACAGGCCTCGTCCATAACCTGGTGAACACATGACGGGGTCACAGGCCTCGTCCATGACCCGGTGAACACATGACGGGGTCACAGGCCTCGTCCATGACCCGGTGAACACATGACGGTGTCACTAGCGCCCCCTAGCGACACGATGTACAGGCGCTAATGATGGGAATTACGGCTCTCTGAAGGGAGCCGGATCTTATGGCTCTGTTCCTTTCTGAGAGCCGTTCAAAAGAGACGTTCAAAAGAGACGTTCAAAAGAGACGTTTTCTTAAAGGATAATGACTGTATTAAAGGATAATGATTGACTGTATTAAAGGATGATGATTGACTGTATTAAAGGATAGTTATTGACTGTATTAAAGGATAATGATTGACTGTATTAAAGGATGATGATTGACTGTATTAAAGGATAGTGATTGACTGTATTAAAGGATAATGATTGACTATATTAAAGGATAATGATTGACTGTGTTAAAGGATAGTGATTGACTGTATTAAAGGATAATGATTGACTGTATTAAAGGATAATGATTGACTGTATTAAAGGATAATGATTGACTGTATTGCCAGACCTTAATGTCAATGATCTGCATTGTAAACATGACACAAGTTGTCTCCATATCCATGTCATTCATGTCAGTGAATGTATTACTTTGAATGTACTCTCTGTATGTGTTGTGTGTCAATAAAGTTGCCTTCGCCTTGAATGCAATTCATGCAACTCTTAATATTAAAACACTTTTCATTGGCACGAGAATAAATAGTAAAACTACTTCTGAACAATATTTATTATATTATAAAAAAACAGAGTAAAATAAAATAGATAAAAATCACCTGAGCTGCTTTGACAACAACAGGAGATGTTTCTCAGTGTTCACGTCAAGGGGAGTGGATTTAGGGGCAGCCGGTGAACGAACGATAAAAAGAACGACTCTCAGTCACCAAGATGTACGACTCGGTTCCCTTCGTTCTACCAAAGAACCGTTCAGAAGAATCGGATCGTTCTAGAACGTCACGTCACTACCAGTGGAGCGGATTGAAAGGAGAGTCCGACTCCAGCACCACCATGTGATGGGGTCTCCTCCTCCTCCGGGGTGGTGGTGGTGGTGGTGTACTGGGGTCTCCTCCTCCTCCGGGGTGGTGGTGGTGGTGGTGGTGTACTGGGGTCTCCTCCTCCTCCGGGGTGGTGGTGGTGGTGGTGTACTGGGGTCTCCTCCTCCTCCTCCTCCTCCGGGGTGGTGGTGGTGGTGGTGTACTGGTGGGACACCACCACCTTGTCCTCGACTCTGAAGCGGCGGGACTCGGCGGTCGTGAGGGTCGGGGACCACCGGCGGGTAACGGAGGACGTCCCCTGGAGGAGGAAGAAGAAGAAGAGCCCACCACCAGGGGTCAACACGCCTCCGAACGGGTCCCACTGCTTGACGAGGAGAGGTAGGCTTACAGGTTCATATCTCTGGTCTTCTTCTTAATAAGATAAATATGTTTTAATGGTCGAGTGTGTTTATGCTGAACATCTCAATGGTTCTAAGAAGGTTGTTGCTTTGTTTTACTTGCAGGACTTGACACGATGTCATGTCACTAGTAACAGGGGAGGAGGCCTTTATAGCCCCATTAGTGAACACCTGCACGTCATCCATCAGTATGGGCTCAGGGTTGTCTGAATACTAACAATACTATCAATACTAACAATACTATCAATACTATTC
>PIJE02005332.1:0-19485 GCA_002895965.2 Coryphaenoides rupestris | reverse complement strand
TGTGTGTGTGTGTGTGTGTGTGTGTGTGTGTGTGTGTGCTCACCAGGTGCTGTACACCCCGGGTTTGAAGCCCTTGTGCACCGCATAGTAGAACTTGACCTTGCCCATGGGGTCTGCAGCACTGCACGCCGTCCTGCGGACCAGTCTACACAGACCGGAGAGCATCACAGACCGGAGAGCATCACAGACCGGAGAGCATCACAGACTGGAGAGCATCACAGACAGGAGAGCATCACAGACAGGAGAGCATCACAGACAGGAGAGCATCACAGACAGGAGAGCATCACAGACCGGGGAGCATCACAGCATCACAGACTGGAGAGCATCACTGACTGGAGAGCATCACAGACTGGAGAGCATCACAGACTGGAGAGCATCACTGACTGGAGAGCATCACTGACAGGAGAGCATCACTGACAGGAGAGCATCACTGCCAGGAGAGCATCACAGACTGGAGAGCATCACAGACTGGAGAGCATCACAGACTGGAGAGCATCACAGACTGGAGAGCATCACAGACTGGAGAGCATCACTGACAGGAGAGCATCACAGACTGGAGAGCATCACTGCCAGGAGAGCATCACAGACTGGAGAGCATCACAGACTGGAGAGCATCGCTGACTGGAGAGCATCGCTGACAGAAGAGCATCAAAGACTGGAGAGCACCACGGACTGGAGAGCACCACAGACTGGAGAGCATAATAATTATAATATAATAATACTTCTAACTCTCTGTCTAGGGCTGGGTTGTTGAGCATACGCACCTTGAACGGCCTCCTGCACTACGTCTGCAGAACACACGTCATGAGTGTTAAATAAACGTCTCAACTCAGAGACTAAACCCTCGTCCTCCTGCTTCCTCGTCTTCTTCTTCGCGTTTCTGTCACGTCCTCTTCTTCTGTGGTTTATTGGCGGCGTTCCTCCAGCGCTGAGGTGCAGTAGCGCCACCTACTGTGGTGGACTGTGAACCAAATAGAATAGAATAGAATAGATTAGAATATAGAATAGAATAGAATAGAATAGATTATAGAATAGATTATAGAATAGAATAGATTAGAATAGAATAGATTAGATAATATATAATATGATTTATTTATTTATCATTTATTTATTATCGATTGATTCGATTGATATCGATTGATATCGATTATTATCGATTGATTTATTGATTGATAGATTGACTGATTGATTGATTGATTGATTGACTGATTGATTGATTGATTGATGGATTTATTTATTGATTTAATTATGTATTGATAAATTAATTAATTAGTTTATGTATGTAATTATGTATTTATTGATAAATTAATTAATTCGTTTATTTATGTAATTATGTATTTATTTATGTAATTAATTATTTATTTATTTATGTAATCATTTGGAGTATTTATTGCAGCGCTAGATAGTGTGTGGAATCCGCCGCAGCCCAACGCAGCGCTAGATTTACTCTCCACTTCCGGGTTCCCATGGTTCCCGGCGGCGAGAGAGAAGGGGGCGGGGGGGGGGATTAATTGAACTCTCGCGAGATGTTCCGGCCTCTTCCCTGGCCGTCGCTGACAGAGGTTGGTTGTGATATTTCGCGGACTCTCCGCTCTTCTGCGCTTTAATGTGTGAAAACGACATTTTATCGCCGCATTGTTGCACTGCGCGACATCCCGGGACACGGATGCCTTAGATTACCCGGGTTCTGGTGGCGGATGGCTGATAAATAACGGATTTAGTTGCGGCTTGAGGTGGATGGTCGTGGACTACGGGGTCTCCATGGGGCCCGCGTTGTGTGTGTGTGTTACCGTTTGGCGCCGCTCGGTTAACACCAGACGTACACATGTCTATATATTATATATACGTCTTTATATACATTATTATTATTATTAATATTAATATTATTACGTCTTAATTCAGCTGTCGCGGTGTTGCTGTTAAACGGCGTGATACTGAAGGGCTAGGCAGGCTAAGCTACGCCGGCTCCCCCTGTTGCTTTATAATCTTAATTCTGGTGATTCTGCAGCTGATCTCAGACCAGCATGTGGCTCTGGTTGGTGGCTTTAGTGTGGCTCTGGTGGGTGGCTTAGTGTTGGTTCTGGTGGGTGGCTTGAGTGTGGGTCTGGGGGTGGCTAGTAGTGTGGTTTCTGGTGGGGTGGCTTAGTGTGGTTCTGGTGGGGTGGCTTAGGTGGGTTCTGGTGGGTGGATTAGTGTGGGGTCTGGTGGGGTGGCTTAGTGTGGGTCTGGGGGGGGGTTGGGTGCCCCCCCCTTGGTGTGGGTTTGGGTACCTGGTGTCCTCCCAGTGCCTAGGGTATGCAACGTGCTGTCTTGAAGTCCCGCGGGGTCTTTGAGTCCTGGTGGTTAATTCACTGACTAAAACTCCCATCTTTCTGTCTCCTCCTGCAGACGTTAAGGCCATGTTCAGTACCAGCGCCAAATAGTGAAGCCTAATGGCGAGAAGCCGGACGAGTTCGAGTCCGGGATCTCCAGGTGAGGATGAACGGTCTTTTACTGCCAACGAGGTTCATGTAAGTTCCAAGTCTTATTATCCAGTAGAGACCTCAGCAGCATGGCCTTGTCGGGGGTTGGCCCGATGTCTGTCCAAACTAAGGATTTATTCAACTGAATTAGGCTCCACTCTTGCTAATTGTGTCGGTAAACTCGAGTTTCATTGCTTGGTGTTTTAATTTGCTCAGGCTCTTCTCGAGCTGGAGATGAACTCCGACCTCAAGGCTCAGCTGCGAGAGCTCAACATCACCGCAGCAAAGGTACGCGTCTCCGGGGAGGAGAGGATGGGAGTAGTAACGCTGGAGTACTGTGGGTGGAGGTGGTGGAGTAACTGGTTACTGAGTGTGTGTGTGTGTGTGTGTATAACCGACGTGGGCATCCTGTGAGTAGCTCTCGCATGGCTCTGTCCTTGTGGCGTATGGGAGCGTAGCGCTAAGCTGTGACGTAAAGTCCCCTTCCACGACGTCGGAGAGCAAGCTGGGCCCCCGGCTCTCGGGCCGGCGAGGGCCCAGCGTTCTGTATATTCCTACAACTTCCCAGAGGCCTCCTGGGCCGTGACTGGGGAGCTAAACCATGCAGGAACACAACCGTTCATCTGTTAATACATGACATGTGTGAGTAGGGCGGGTCTAGGACCACGTTGACAGTGTTTTAACGTTCTCAGGAGATCGATGTCGGCAGCAGCAGAAAGGCCATCATCATCTTCGTTCCCGTACCTCAGCTGAAGTCCTTCCAGAAGATCCAGGTGCGCCTCGTGCGCGAGCTGGAGAAGAAGTTCAGCGGAAAGCACGTGGTCTTCATCGGCACAGGTGAGGGTCGCGATACCCGGGTCGGTAGCTCGGGTACAGCGGCCACCTTCACCGCCTGCGGTGTTTGTGTCTCGGCTGCTTTGAAACTCTACGATTGGTTTCCCGCTTTTTTCCTTCAATGTGTGTGTATAACCGACGTGGGCATCCTGTGAGTAGCTCTCGCATGGCTCTGTCCTTGTGGCGTATGGGAGCGTAGCGCTACGCTGTGACGTAAAGTCCCCTTCCACGACGTCGGAGAGCAAGCTCCGCCCCCGGCTCTCGGGCCGGCGAGGGCCCAGCGTTCTGTATATTCCTACAACTTCGCCAGAGCCTCCTGGGCCGTGACTGGGGAGCTAAACCATGCAGAATACATGCCGCCATCTTTAATACTTACAAGGCACTTTAAGTTCAGTCTAAAAGCGACCTCTCACTGCACCGGTCCACCGCCGAGAGCTGACGGTGCCGATCTGAGACAATCACTGTTGTTTCAAGGGTTGTTCCCAAGTCTACTATGTATGTAATGACTGGACCTGTTGCCTGTGTTCTGGTTTAAATCTGCTTTGTTCTGCAATGTTTCTCCAGAGGAGGATCCTTCCCAAGCCCACCAGGAAAAAGCCGCATCAAGAATAAGCAGAAGCGTCCCAGGAGGTCAGTCCAAACGCCCGTCGTTGTTCGCTCGGCGACGACGCCAGATGCATTGTGTTGTATTTGTGTAAACCGACGTGGGCATCCTGTGAGTAGCTCTCGCACGGCTCTGTCCTTGTGGCGTACGGGAGCGTAGAGCTACGCTGTGACGTAAAGTCCCTTCCACGACGTCGGAGAGCAAGCTGGGCCCCCGGCTCTCGGGCCGGCGAGGGGCCCAGCGTTCTGTATATTCCTACAACTTCCCAGAGCCTCCTGGGCCGTGACTGGGGAGCTAAACCATGCAGAATACAACCGTTCATCCGGATGATTTAATGTCATTTTAGTCCAGATCCTAGATGCATACTCTTTTTTGCCAAAAGTTTTTATTTCAACATTAACAGCAACGTGTTGTATTGCTTTGCATTGGCTGTCATAATTCCCTCCCAATATAGGGTTAGTTGGTCATATTTAAATACTTGAATGCATTTTAAATAACTATTGTGGGACAGAGCTGACAATTGACCATTAGGCCAACGTGTGAATAAATCAAAGGATTCCTCTCCCAACCAGTGTTGGGGCTAGCACGCAACAAACATGTTGGGGTAATGCAGCATGTTGGGTTTGCAATTCAAGTGATCAGTTATTTGGCTTTTCAGATCGTTACTGTTATCCAAAGACCTTCACTTCTCTATATAGAGCTATTGTTTGGTCAATATTTCATCACATAGGAGACTTCCAAGATGCCCTAAACAGTGTGTGTGTGTGTGTGTGTGTGTGTGTGTGTGTGTGTGTGTGTGTGTGTGGAGGTATTATTTCAGAAGATGAAGAGCTGCTGCTATAAATGATGGTAGATTACATTAACCAGTACACTACAGTTACTATGCTCCCCCTGGACACTGGAACCAACATGTGGGAGGAATCCTCGATGGTTTAATTTTTCGTACAGCAGAAAGTACTTAACAAGTTGCTTTCTCAGTTGGTAATGCTGTAAGTTGGTGGTTCATTTGAAATTAAGGTTTTTTTAGGAGAATGCTCAATGCTTCTCTAATTAGAGAAGGGAGTCAAATATGAAAGATTATGAAGAAACAGTTATAATCGTGTTTTAACCTGTGGCTGTTAGAAGCAGGTTTTCATGCGATGACCGTACTACGAATAATCTCCTTCGTACGTTTGTCTTCTGGTCTGAAAAATGGAGACTAGATGTGTGGAGCAATAGTTTGAAATGTTAATCAGAACACCATCTACTGCTGTGGCAACCAGCCGCCCCCACATTAAGGAGCTGTTAACGAACCTGTTGCATCCTCCCACCTAACCACGGCTACCGGATGACCGTAGTCAAGATGTCGTCGGCTACCCAGCGGTTAACCGGTGTCTGTCCCTACAGCCGCACCCTGACGTCGGTGCACGATGCCATCCTGGAGGACCTGGTCTACCCCAGCGAGATTGTGGCAAGAGGATCCGCGTTGAAGCTGGACAGCAGTCGGCTCATCAAGGTGCACCTGGACAAGGCGCAGCAAAACAACGTAGAACACAAAGTAAGTTCTTCCCGCAGAACCTCGGGGTTTCGGAACCGACGTGGGCATCCTGTGAGTAGCTCTCGCACGGCTCTGTCCTTGTGGCGTACGGGAGCGTAGCGCTACGCTGTGACGTAAAGTCCCCTTCCACGACGTCGGAGAGCAAGCTGGGCCCCCGGCTCTCGGGCCGGCGAGGGCCCAGCGTTCTGTATATTCCTACAACTTCCCAGAGCCTCCTGGGCCGTGACTGGGGAGCTAAACCATGCAGAATACACTCCGCCTAAAGTTACGGAATGTTAAATGTCATGAAGTTTGTTGTGGAACCTGTGATCATGTGTGGATGTGCTCTAATGGTCAGGTTGTGGTTCCAGACCGATGTTTGATGTTCATCTTGTTGTCTGCAGGTGGAGACCTTCTCTGGGGTCTACAAGAAGCTCACAGGCAAAGACGTTGTGTTTGAATTCCCAGAGTTTCAGCTGTAACATGCAGATGACAAAATAAATTTGTTTACTGTTCATCTCTGGTGTTTGTGATCAGTCTGGATGTCTTGCTGTGCGTCTTTCATAACTCCAACTTGAAATCAAACTGGGGCTCCGGTCGTCCACAAATGTGTCTTCTGAACCACCGTCCATGTCTTACCATGTCTGGTAACCGCTCACGTACACGATTCTACTCATTGGGTTTCATGTCCATGAGTGGACAGGAGGGTCTGCGTCTGCCTGGTGATGAAGGCCCCGTCCATCAGATCTAAGATGGCGCATGGCGGGCTAGTCTGGTGGTGGTGAGGGCGTTAGACTCTCACCTAACAGGTGCTGGGTTCAGACCCCGTTGTCTGCATCCTTGAGTCTGAACCCTACCTGCTCTTTAAGACGTCTATATGCTGTCTAAATCAATGAGGCTGACTTCAGCTACCCAGACGGCCACAGTAACGGGTCAGTACCAGTACCCGGACACACATCCCGGCAGCGAGGACATCTTCTCCAGGGAACCGTTCGCCGTGCGCTTCAGCGCCCCCACGACAGGTGGCCGAGACAGGAACTACACCCTCCACTCCAACTGTCCTCCTGTCCAATCAGTAGCCAGAGTTCACTCCACCTTTGTTTGTTTAAAGGCATTCCTGTTCACTCTCTCTCTCCCTTCCCTCTCTCCCTTTATTCCTCTCTCCCTCGCTCTCCCTTTCTCTCCCCCTCTCTCTCTCTCTCTCCCTCTCTCTCTCCCTCCCTCTCTCTCTCTCTCTCTCTCTCAGACATCAAGGAGTTTGTTCTGATTCCCATCCACACAAGTCCCTCCAACGCCACCAAAGAGATCGATTCTCTCTACGACGTCTTTAAAGACGTCAAGAAGAAGTTGAAGACCGAGGTATTCTCAACACGCCGGAGGTCATGTTGCTATGACAGCGCAGTCGGCTGTGCCTTTCCAGAACAGGAAACCAAGCTGAACAAATGCTGCTGATAATGATATCCAGTATATATACAGTATATAGAGAGAGAGAGTTGATGGTCTTGACTGGGTGTGTGCATGTGTGTGTGTCTGTGTGTGTGTGTGTGTGTGTGTCTATGTGTGTGTGTGTGTCTGTGTGTGTCTGTGTGTGTGTGTGTGTGTCTATGTGTGTGTGTGTGTCTGTGTGTGTACTAGAACGTGATGTTCCTGGGCGACTTCAACGCAGGCTGCAGCTATCTGCCCAAGAAGTATCGCAAGGACGTTCGTCTGCTGACGGACTCGCGCTTCGAGTGGCTGATCGACGACGTCACCGACACGACCGTGAGAGAGTCCACGACCTGCGCCTACGACAGGTCAGCCACCGCCACACACACACACACACACCTCCGCGGTCCCGACCTGACCACTGACCTACTGAGGACATGTAACGAGGCGTTAGGAGGCTTTCCAGGGCCAATACTCCGGTGTTATTGTCGTAGAGTCGGTCGTCAGAGAGCAGAACAGCTAGCATGCTAGCACTGAAGATTGTGTTTATGTTGTCTGGGGTTTCCACAGGATCGTTGTCCACGGCAACGCGTTCTCCAGAGCCATCGTGCCTCATTCTGCTGGACCCTTCATCTTCCCGGACGAATACAAGCTCACTGAGGAGCAGGTAACTCACCTGGCGTCACCTGGTCATCCCGTCTCACCTGTTCTCACATGGTCTCACATGGTCATGGTCATCTGGCATCAGACTAGTGTTGCCATGACGATGTGTAGCGCTGTGTATGAACATCCTGTCGCCCCCCCGCAGGCTCTGAGCGTCAGCGACCACTACCCGGTGCAGGTCACACTAGTAATCAGTCCGAAAGGGCTTCACAAGCCACGTGACTCTACCCCCCACCCACCCCTCAGCAGGAGGAAGAGGAAGAGGAGGAGGAGGAAGGGGCGGGGTATCTCATCGTCGAAGGAGATTCTGCCAGATCTCATGTGAACCAAGGTTATTATCGTTAACGAAAACTAACGAAAAAACGAAAACTAGGTGTGGAAAAACATTTTCGTTAACTGAAATAAAAATAAAAACGAGGCTTTTTATTTTTATTTTTTTCCTTTTTTTATATATTACGAAAGTTAAAGTGTTGAACAACTGACTCAATTAAATAAACAACATGTTTAGGATCAGTAAATACTCGTCATTTGTCAGCAAAGTCGGCTTGTTTTAAGCGCTATTGCGCCTTACGTTTCGGGGGCGTGGTGTGTGAAGCGTTTGATTAGCATATTCGGTTTCATTGGCTTTGTTACTTAGTTTGGATCAAGCCCCGCCCTGAAAGTAAAGGCAGCCCGCTAAGCACACAGTCATCCAATGAGGAGGAGGAGCGTCACTAACTGGGACTTTCGTCACCACATACGTCACATCCGCTGGCTTCCCGGCAGCTACAAGAACTACATTTCCCAGCGCGTAGAAAGGTCTCGCCCCCCCAAAAAAACTACAAAGGCGGGATCGCTGTTTCCTGCAGTTTTTCGAGGATAAACAATGAACGTTTGCGAGATCTTGAAAGTCTCGAAGTGAACACATCACAATTGTGCTATTTTTTTTTAAACTTAATACACATTTTGGTGTAATACATGAGGCTTAAAAGCCTAATGTAGCTGAACCAGCAGCTGGTTGGGGGCGGAGTTAACGAGTTGTTCCCGCCCATTGTTCTGAAGGTGAACGTGTGAAAAGCTTCAACATCTTTCAAGGGGTTTTTCTCTGCTTGTGGAGTCCAGGTGTACCAACATTAAAATAGGAAGATCTTCTTCAACTATTTTCAGATTTCAAAGTATGACACATCAGTTGAAAGCGTACAATCTGCACTTTCATAATCTGTAAAGAACAGAAAAATTACTTTCCCCCTTCGTCCCTAAATTACCAGCACGTGTCACATTTACCTTTTTGAATCTCGCCCCTGACAAATATGGACCATGGAAACCAGGGGGCCGCGGCCCAGGTCACTTTTGGAGTCTGATATAATATTTCTTTTGAATAAAAGTTGAGTTGGTTCAAGTACACGGCGCCATTAGTGAAACTAACACGCATGCATGTAAGTCAGTTTGTTTTACATAACCTAGGCTACATATTACTGTCATAGTCATTTTCTATGGTATGGCTGGACTATTGTGTGTTACTGTGCTTGTCTCAAATGTGTGGCTGCTGCTTGAGTATTTACATTTCGTTCTTCTTTTAGTCAACATTTCATCAATGCAGGAAAACTTTTAGCAAACTATTCATAATAAATCAGTTGTCCCTGATGCAGCTTCAGGCTCAGCAGCCCTGTCTCCCCATCCCCTACATAATGCACACATACTCTATATACTACAGTATCTACTATTCATTTTGAGCATGTTGTTTTGCAAGCAAAAAATGAAGCTTCCCTGACTGGCCCCCTCTTGGTCTGTTGTGTTCCGTGGTAAAGACTAAAACTAATACTGAAACTAATAAAAACTAAACTCAAACTAAGCATTTTCAAAAAATAAAAACTAAACAAAACTAGCAAACCCGCTTTAAAAACTAATTAAAACTAAACTGAAATTGAAAACAAAAAGTCAAAACGAAATAAAAATAAAAACTAATGAAAAATGCAAAACTATAATAACCTTGATGTGAACCCACCGATGCTGACTGTGCTGTTTTATCCTGTAAATAGATTATAATTATATAATAAAAATGTTTTTCTCAAGTCTTGTCTTAGTGTCGTGTTGGCATCAACGTGATTCCAGTCAATCTGTAGCTCCATGCATATTAAAATGAGACAATTATTAAGACAGGATATTAGGAATGACCTCACATCTAATTGACCGTTGGGCTCGCTCACCATCAGCCTGACCAATCACGTGTAGTCACATGGCAATTGTGAAACGGATTGCAATGGCTAGTCACGCTCATGTCGTAATATGTCCTTTAATTCATTCAAATGTATTCAAATCCTTATAACTTATAACCTCGGAGGTTCCCTGCTGCCCATATATTTGTAATTTTCAATGAAAAACTGAATTCTGCTGTTTTGAATAAATCAAATGGTCTCTGGAGAACCATTTAAGACTTCTGCCTGATCTGCTGCTGCACTTTATGAATCAGGGAATATCATCCATGAACCCATCCTGAGTGGATGTGTTTTCACCAGGGTAGCTGGCAGGAAGTCAGCCTCATTGATTTAGACAGCATATAGACGTCTTAAAGAGCAGGTAGGGTTCAGACTCAAGGATGCAGACAACGGGGTCTGAACCCAGCACCTGTTAGGTGAGAGTCTAACGTCCTCACCACCACCAGACTAGCCCGCCATGCGCCATCTTAGATCTGATGGACGGGGCCTTCATCACCAGGCAGACGCAGACCCTCCTGTCCACTCATGGACATGAAACCCAATGAGTAGAATCGTGTACGTGAGCGGTTGCCAGACATGGTAAGACATGGACGGTGGTTCAGAAGACACATTTGTGGACGACCGGAGCCCCAGTTTGATTTAAATACTGAGCATTATCCTGGACACTGAGCATTATCCTGGACACTGAGCATTAGTCTGAACACTGAGCATTATCCTGGACACTGAGCATTAGTCTGGACACTGAGCATTATCCTGGACACTGAGCATTAGTCTGGACACTGAGCATTAGTCTGGACACTGAGCATTATCCTGGACACTGAGCATTATCCTGGACACTGAGCATTAGTCTGGACACTGAGCATTAGTCTGAACACTGAGCATTAGTCTGGACACTGAGCATTATCCTGGACACTGAGCATTAGTCTGGACACTGAGCATTAGTCTGGACACTGAGCATTATCCTGGAGATTATTCTATTTTATTAACCATTAGCCTAGAGACTGAGCATTATCCTGGACAAAGCAGAAGAAAGTGTTCTCACTGTCAAAGACAAAACACATGAATACCCAAGAACTCTAAACCAGCTGCATGGAGCCACACCCCCCTCTCTCTCTCTCTCTCTCTCTCTCTCGCTCCCTCCCTCCCACCCTCTCTCTCTCTCTCTCTCTCTCTCTCTCTCTCTCTGTCTCAAGTTGAGTTCACCAGTCAGGAAGTGAAGCTACAGAAACCAGCAGAGTTGCAGGAGGAGGTGAGTTGTATGGTTGTATTGTCAGAGCCGCTATGGGGAAGCTCTCAGCCCGGACTTGAGTAACTTGAGATCAGTTATTTTTGGGCGTCTGGGCTCCTCGATGGCTCATATATAGAAAAAGCAGAACCTACACACCCAGCTGCGTATGTATGAACTCTGTACTGTCCTGTGTGCTGTATGTTCTATCACTCATATATCTGAGATCTAGCAGATATCACTGTTCACCTGATTCAAGTTTTCAAAGCAAGTCAAGCGTTCAAAGTATGTTATCTGTGGAATGTTCAGAGAGTTGACGTGAAGCTCGGAGCGGTGAGATCTCTGGTCTAACACACACACTGCTATTGGAACTATTGATAATTGCTCTGGTATTGTAATAATTATTGTAATAGACTGACAGACTGTGATAGACTGTGATAAACTGTGATAGACTGTGATAGACTGTGATAGACTGTAATAGACTGTAATAGACTGTGATAGACTGTAATAGACTGTAATACACTGTATAGACTGTGATAGACTGTGATAGACTGTAGACTGTGATAGACTGTGATAGACTGTAATAGACTGTGATAGACTGTATAGACTGTGATAGACTGTAATAGACTGTAATAGACTGTGATAGACTGTAATAGACTGTAATAGACTGTAATAGACTGCGATAGTGACAGACTGACAGAAGTGAAACTGAGGTCAGTAGCGGTACATGTGAGTTGAGTCTGGCCGGTCTGGGTCTGTATGTTAATGAAGACTCATCTGGTATCTGTTCTGTGTGTGTGTGTGTGTGTGTGTGTGTGTGTGTGTGTGTGTGTGTGTGTGTATGTGTGTGTGTGTGTGTGTGTGTGTGTGTGTGTGTGTGTGTGTATGTGTGTGTGTGTGTGGTGTGTGTGTGTGTGTGTGTGTGTCTGTGTATGTGTGTGTGTGTGTGTGTGTGTGTGTGTGTGTGTGTGTGTGTGTGTGTGTGTGTGTGTGTGTGTGTGTGTGTGTGTGTGTGTGTGTGTGTGTGTGTGTGTGTGTGTGTGTGTGGTGTGTGTGTGTGTGTGCTAGCCAGCATGGGCTGCTGCCGCGTCCTGCTCTCCCTGTGGGGGGTCTGCGGGCTCCTGGGAGCCTCGGGCTTCAGGATCTGCGCCTTCAACCTCCACGGCTTCGGAGAGAGCAAGTCGAACAACGACGAGGTCATGAGGACCCTCGTCAAGGTCACCGCGCTTTGAGCAATTTACATAATAACACAAATTAATAAAGATCCACTGAGTAGACAATAAATAGATGAATAAACATCCGGTAAGTCAAACAGACAAGTTCAGCAAAGTTCACTTTGTATGTGTGTGTGTGTGTGTGTGTGTGTGTGTGTGTGTGTGTGTGTGTGTGCAGATCATCTCCCGCTATGATGTGTGTGTGCTTCAGGAAGTGAGAGACAGCAGGAATAAAGCGATGCCCAAGCTACGCTCCAAACTCAACAGGTACACACACACACACACACTCTCTCACTCACACCTCGTCACTCTCACTATTCTCTCTTTCTCTCTCTCCTTTCTCCTGCTTTCTCTCTCTCCCCCAGTTATTTCTCTCTCTCTCTCTCTCTCATGTACTCTCTTCTGCTCTCTCTGCTCTCTCTTCTCTCTGTGCTCGCTCACTCTTTCTTTTCTTTGTACAGCTATATGTTACTTTCAATATTATAATGATTGAGTGAATCTGGTGTGTGTGTGTGTGTGTGTGTGTGTGTGTGTGTGTGTGTGTGTGTGTGTGTGTGTGTGTGTGTGTGTGTGTGTGTGTGTGTGTGTGTGTGTGTGTGTGTGTGTGTGTGTGTGTGATTGGTCCGCCCACCAGGTACAACAGGAAGTACACCTACGATTACCTGGCCAGCGAGCGTCTGGGCAGGTCAGCTGCTTACCAGGAGCAATACGTGTTCGTATACCGGTGAGATCAACCACATCTCATATATCTCATATATCTCATATATCTCATATATCTCATATATCTCATATATCTCACATATCTCATATATCTCATATATCTCATATATCTCACATATCTCATATATCTCACATATCTCATATATCTCATATATCTCACATATCTCATATATCTCATATATCTCATATATCTCATATATCTCATATATCTCATAGCAAGGCTCAGTCGGGACCATGATAACAGGATTCTCACCACTGTACAGAACCTTTTAAGATAAGATAAGAGATAAGATAAGAGAAGATAGAACTTTATTAATCCTGAAGGAAATTCTTGTGCCATGTTTTATATCTTGAACTGTATTTCACAACATGTCAGATATTGACACATAAGCAGTAGTTCAGTAAAGTTCAGTAAAGTTCAGTAAAGTTCAGTAAAGTTCAGTAAAGTTCCGTTTTCGCTGCGCTTGCTTTTAGGAATCCGAAAACTTCAGAGAACCTCAACAGTTCTGTTGTACAACGCTAATTATACATAAACAATGCTGACAGGTCATAGTGTGGGTGGTGCAGGGTGGTGACGGTGTGTGTGTGTGTGTGTGTGTGGGTGGTGCAGGGTGGTGACGGTGTGTGTGTGTGTGTGGGTGGTGTTATGGTGGTGACGGTGTGTGTGTGTGTGTGGGTGGTGTTAGGGTGGTGACAGTGTGTGTGTGTGTGTGTGGGTGGTGTTAGGGTGGTGACGGTGTGTGTGTGTGTGTTCTCATGCCTCCAGCACCCAGACGGCCACAGTAACGGGTCAGTACCAGTACCCGGACACACATCCCGGCAGCGAGGACATCTTCTCCAGGGAACCGTTCGCCGTGCGCTTCAGCGCCCCCACGACAGGTGGCCGAGACAGGAACTACACCCTCCACTCCAACTGTCCTCCTGTCCAATCAGTAGCCAGAGTTCACTCCACCTTTGATTGTTTAAAGGCATTCCTGTTCACTCTCTCTCCCTTTATCCCTCTCTCCCTCCCTCCCTCCCTCTCTCTCTCTCTCACCCTCTCTCTCCTCTCTCTCTCTCTCTCTCTCTCTCAGACATCAAGGAGTTTGTTCTGATTCCCATCCACACGAGTCCCTCCAACGCCACCAAAGAGATCGATTCTCTCTACGACGTCTTTAAAGACGTCAAGAAGAAGTTGAAGACCGAGGTATTCTCAACACGCCGGAGGTCATGTTGCTATGACAGCGCAGTCGGCTGTGCCTTTCCAGAACAGGAAACCAAGCTGAACAAATGCTGCTGATAATGATATCCAGTATATATACAGTATATAGAGAGAGAGAGTTGATGGTCTTGACTGGGTGTGTGCATGTGTGTGTGTCTGTGTGTGTGTGTGTCTATGTGTGTGTGTGTGTCTGTGTGTGTACTAGAACGTGATGTTCCTGGGCGACTTCAACGCAGGCTGCAGCTATCTGCCCAAGAAGTATCGCAAGGACGTTCGTCTGCTGACGGACTCGCGCTTCGAGTGGCTGATCGACGACGTCACCGACACGACCGTGAGAGAGTCCACGACCTGCGCCTACGACAGGTCAGCCACCGCCACACACACACACACACACACACACACACCTCCGCGGTCCCGACCTGACCACTGACCTACTGAGGACATGTAACGAGGCGTTAGGAGGCTTTCCAGGGCCAATACTCCGGTGTTATTGTCGTAGAGTCGGTCGTCAGAGAGCAGAACAGCTAGCATGCTAGCACTGAAGATTGTGTTTATGTTGTCTGGGGTTTCCACAGGATCGTTGTCCACGGCAACGCGTTCTCCAGAGCCATCGTGCCTCATTCTGCTGGACCCTTCATCTTCCCGGACGAATACAAGCTCACTGAGGAGCAGGTAACTCACCTGGCGTCACCTGGTCATCCCGTCTCACCTGTTCTCACATGGTCTCACATGGTCATGGTCATCTGGCATCAGACTAGTGTTGCCATGACGATGTGTAGCGCTGTGTATGAACATCCTGTCACCCCCCCCGTAGGCTCTGAGCGTCAGCGACCACTACCCGGTGGAGGTCACGCTGAGGTCCGGGTCCCAGCAGAACCCGGTCTACGCCTTCACCCTGGTCCTGGTCCTGCTCATCTGCTGGGTCCTGTTCAGCTGAAGCCACATGCGGCCTGTGTGTGTGGCTAGTAATCAGTCTGAAAGGGCTTCACAAGCCACGTGACTCGACCCCCCCCTCACCCCTCAGGAGGAAGAGGAAGGAGGAGGAGGGGGGCGGGGCATCTCATCGTCAGAGGAGATTCTGCCAGATCTCATGTGAACCCACCGATGCTGTGACTGCTGTTTTATCCTGTAAATAGTTTATAATTATATAATAAAAATGTTTTTCTCAAGTCTTGTTTTAGTGTCGTGTTGGCATCAACGTGATTCCAGTCAATCTGTAGCTCCATGCATATTAAAATGAGACAATTATTAAGACAGGATATTAGGAATGACCTCACATCTAATTGACCGTTGGGCTCGCTCACCATCAGCCTGACCAATCACGTGGTCACATGGCAATTGTGAAACGGATTGCAATGGCTAGTCACGCTCATGTCGTAATATGTCCTTTAATTCATTCAAATGTATTCAAATCCTCATAACTTATAACCTCGGAGGTTCCCTGCTGCCCATATATTTGTAATTTTCAATGAAAAACTGAATTCTGCTGTTTTGAATAAATCAAATGGTCTCTGGAGAACCATTTAAGACTTCTTTCTGCCTGATCTGCTGCACTTCATGAATCAGGGAATATCATCCATGAACCCATCCTGAGTGGATGTGTTTTCACCAGGGTAGCTGGCAGGAAGTCAGCCTCATTGATTTAGACAGCATATAGACGTCTTAAAGAGCAGGTAGGGTTCAGACTCAAGGATGCAGACAACGGGGTCTGAACCCAGCACCTGTTAGGTGAGAGTCTAACGTCCTCACCACCACCAGACTAGCCCGCCATGCGCCATCTTAGATCTGATGGACGGGGCCTTCATCACCAGGCAGACGCAGACCCTCCTGTCCACTCATGGACATGAAACCCAATGAGTAGAATCGTGTACGTGAGCGGTTACCAGACATGGTAAGACATGGACGGTGGTTCAGAAGACACATTTGTGGACGACCGGAGCCCCAGTTTGATTTCAAGTTGGAGTTATGAAAGACACAGCAAGACATCCAGACTGATCACAAACAACAGATGAACAGTAAACAAATTTATTTTGTCATCTGCATGTTACAGCTGAAACTCTGGGAATTCAAACACAACGTCTTTGCCTGTGAGCTTCTTGTAGACCCCAGAGAAGGTCTCCACCTGCAGACAACAAGATGAACATCAAACATCGGTCTGGAACCACAACCTGACCATTAGAGCACATCCACACATGATCACAGGTTCCACAACAAACTTCATGACATTTAACATTCCGTAACTTTAGGCGGAGTGTATTCTGCATGGTTTAGCTCCCCAGTCACGGCCCAGGAGGCTCTGGGAAGTTGTAGGAATATACAGAACGCCGGGCCCTCGCCGGCCCGAGAGCCGGGGGCCCAGCTTGCTCTCCGACGTCGTGGAAGGGGACTTTACGTCACAGCGTAGCGCTACGCTCCCGTACGCCACAAGGACAGAGCCGTGCGAGAGCTACTCACAGGATGCCCACGTCGGTTCCGAAACACCCGAGGTTCTGCGGGAAGAACTTACTTTGTGTTCTACGTTGTTCTGCTGCGCCTTGTCCAGGTGCACCTTGATGAGCCGACTGCTGTCCAGCTTCACGCGGATCCTCTTGCCCACAATCTCGCTGGGGTAGACCAGGTCCTCCAGGATGGCATCGTGCACCGACGTCAGGGTGCGGCTGTAGGGACAGACACCGGGTTAACTGCTGGGTAGCCGACGACATCTTGACTACGGTACTCTGGGTTGACTACGGTCATGCGGTAGCCGTGGAGGTGGGAGGATGCAACAGGTTCGTTAACGTGCAGGAATCAGTCCACAGCTCCCTTAATGTGGGGGGGGCTGGTTGCCACAGCAGTAGATGGTGTTCTGATTAACATTTCAAACTATTGCTCCACACATCTAGTCTCCATTTTCAGACAAACGTACGAAGGAGATTATTCGTAGTACGGTCATCGCATGAAAACCTGCTTCTAACAGCCACAGGTTAAAACACTACGATTATAACTGTTCTTCATCATCTTTCATATTGACTCCCTTCTCTAATTAGAGCAGCATTGAGCATTCTCCTAAAAAAACCTTAATTTCAAATGAACCACAACTTATAGCATTACCAACTGAGAAAGCAACTTGTTAGTACTTCTGCTGTACGAAAAATTAAACCATCGAGGATTCCTCCCACATGTTGGTTCCAGTGTCCAGGGGAGCATAGTAACTGCAGTGTAACTGGTTAATGTAATCTACCATCATTTATAGCAGCAGCCGTCATCTTCTGAAATAATTACTCCCACACACACAGTTTAGGACATCTTGAAAGTCTCCTATGTTGATGAAATATTGACCATAACGATAGCTCTATATAGAGAAGTGATGGTCTTTGGATAACAGTAACGATCTGAAAGCCAAATAACTGATCACTTGAATTGCAAACCCACATGCTGCATTACTCCCAACACTGGTTGGGAGAGGAATCCTCATCACTAACCGTAGCATTCATTTGATTTATTCACATGTTGGCCTAATGGTCAATTGTCAGCTCTGTCCCACAATAGTTATTTAAAATGCATTCAAGTATTTAAATATGACCAACTAACCCTAATATTGGGAAGGGAATTATGACAGCCAATGCAAAGCAATACAACACGTTGCCTGTTAATGTTGAAATAAAAACTATTGGCAAAAAAGAGTATGCATCTAGGATCTGGACTAAAATGACATTAAATCATCCGGATGAACGGTTGTATTCTGCATGGTTTAGCTCCCCAGTCACGGGCCCAGGAGGCTCTGGGAAGTTGTAGGAATATACAGAACGCTGGGCCCTCGCCGGCCCGAGAGCCGGGGGCCCAGCTTGCTCTCCGACGTCGTGGAAGGGGACTTTACGTCACAGCGTAGCGCTACGCTCCCGTACGCCACAAGGACAGAGCCGTGCGAGAGCTACTCACAGGATGCCCACGTCGGTTTACACAAATACAACACAATTCATCTGGCGTCATCGCCGAGCGAACAACGACGGGCGTTTGGACTGACCTCCTGGGACGCTTCTGCTTATTCTTGATGCGGCTTTTTCCTGGTGGGCTTGGGAAGGATCCTCCTCTGGAGAAACATTGCAGAACAAAGCAGATTTAAACCAGAACACAGGCAACAGGACAGTCATTACATACATAGACTTAAGAACAACCCTTGAAACAACAGTGATTGTCTCAGACCGGCACCGTCAGCTCTCGGCGGTCGGACCGGTGCAGTGAGAGGGTCGCTTTTAGACTGAAACTTAAAGTGCCTTGTAAGTATTAAAGATGGCGGCATGTGTTCTGCATGGTTTAGCTCCCCAGTCACGGCCCAGGAGGCTCTGGGAAGTTGTAGGAATATACAGAACGCTGGGCCCTCGTCGGCCCGAGAGCCGGGGGCGGAGCTTGCTCTCCGACGTCGTGGAAGGGGACTTTACGTCACAGCGTAGCGCTACGCTCCCCTACGCCACAAGGACCAGAGCCGTGCGAGAGCTACTCAAGGATGCCCACGTCGGTTATACACACACATTGAAGGAAAGACACAAAAAAGGGGGCAACCAATCGGTAGAGTTTCAAAGCAACGAGACACAAACACCGCAGCGGTGAAGGTTGGCCGCTGTACCCGAGCTACCGACCCGGGTATCGGACCCCGGGCGCCTCACCTGTGCGATGAAGACCACGTGCTTTCCGCTGAACTTCTTCTCCAGCTCGCGCACGAGGCGCACCTGGATCTTCTGGAAGGACTTCAGCTGAGGTACGGGAACGAAGATGATGATTGGCCTTTCTGCTGCTGCCGACATCGATCTCCTGAGAACGTTAAAACACTGTCAACGTGGTCCTAGACCCCGCCCTACTCACACACACTTCATGTTATTAACAGATGAACGGTTGTATTCTGCATGGTTTAGCTCCCCAGTCACGGCCAGGAGGCTCTGGGAAGTTGTAGGAATATACAGAACGCTGGGCCCTCGCCGGCCCGAGAGCCGGGGGCCCAGCTTGCTCTCCGACGTCGTGGAAGGGGACTTTACGTCACAGCGTAGCCGCTACGCTCCCGTACGCCACAAGGACAGAGCCGTGCGAGAGCTACTCACAGGATGCCCACGTCGGTTATACACACACACACACACATCAGTAGACCAGTTACTCCACCACCTCCACCCACAGTAACTCCAGCGTTACTACTTCCCATCCTCTCCTCCCCGGAGACGCGTACCTTGCTGCGGTGATGTTGAGCTCTCTCAGCTGAGCCTTGAGGTCGGAGTTCATCTCCAGCTCGAGAAGAGCCTGAGCAAATTAAAACACCAAGCAATGAAACTCCAGTTTAACCAACACAATTAGCAAGAGTGGAGCCTAATTCAGTTGAATAATCCTTAGATTGGACAGACATCGGGCCAACCCCGACAGGCCATGCTGCTGAGGTTCTACTGATAAGCAAGAATCTTGAT